>CM058042.1:27585494-27815836 GCA_030169165.1 Centaurea solstitialis | reverse complement strand
TGGTGGCGGCGAAGGTGGCTGCTGGTGGTGGAGGTGATGGAGGTGGCTGCTGGTAGTGATGTGGCGGAGGTGGCTGGTGGCGGCGGCGGCCACTATGATGGTGATGGGACGACAACGGTACGAGAACGCTATCATTTTAAGAAAACTTTTTTTTTGAAATTAATATGAGATAAATAAAAATCATGAGTTAAATAAAAAATATGAGATAAATTAATCATCCTCGACATTTTTGTATTTAACATTTGAGATTGCTTCTCATATTGTCAACATTTTTCTATTTATTGTTTGAACCTAAGTATACTAAGGTAGCGTTTGGTTCGTGGAATGGAATTCGGTGGAATTGGAATTCGTCAAGGAATTTGACTTTGAAGGAATTTGACCATACATTTTGGTTATGTTTGGTTGGATGGAATTGGAATTGGAATAAAAATGTAAAAAGTAAGGTGAACAAAAACCAAAATTGAACCGAAGCGAAAAAAAAAGAAACAAAAACCGAAAACGAAACAAAAAAAACGAATCCAACATCGAAAACGGTTCGGTTTCAGTTTTGCTTTCCATCTCGATTGAAAAAACCGAACTGAGTCGAAAACCGAAATCGGTTCGATATCGGTTATGGTTTCCATCTCAACCGGAAAAAACTGAACTGGGACGAAAACCAAAATCGGTTCTATTTCAGTTTTGGTTTCCATCTTGGCGGAGAAAAACCGAGCCGAGCCGAAAACTGAAATCGGTTCAATTTCATTTTTGGTTTGCATCTCAACCGGGAAAAGCCGAGTCGAGCCGAAAACCATAATCGGTTCAATTTGGTTTTGGTTCCATCTCAACCGGTAAAAAACCGATCCGAATCAAACTAACCGAAAAGGGTTCGATTTCGGTTTTGATTTCCATCTCGACCGGAAAAAATCGAACCGAACATACTTGGTTTCCCCAATTACCGAACCGCTTTATATATATAAGGGTGGGTTCAAACGAGAATGACATTAATTTAAAAGAATACGAGAATGATTTTTTTTATATATAGGGGTGGTTTCGATGGTCCAGGAGGTGTCGACGGTGGTTTCGATGGTGCCGGAGGTGCCGACGGTGGTTTCCATGGTGCCGGAGGTGCCGGCGGTGGTTTTGGAGGTTCCAGCGGTGGTTTGATGGTGCCGGCTGTGGTTTCGGAGGTTCCGGCGGTGGTTTCGGAGGTGCCAGCGGTGGTTTCGATGGTGCCGACGGTGGTTTCGGAGGTGCCGGCGGTGGTTTCGATGGTGCCGGAGGTGCCGACGGGGGTGCCGGTGGCGGTGTCGATGGTGCCGCGGCGGCGATGGTGGCGGTGGTGCCAAAGGCGTTGGCGATGGTGATCGTAGTGGCGGAGGTGGGGGAAGTGGGTGACCATAGAGGTTGTGTAGTGATGTATTTGAAATACAAAAATGGATGGCTAAGAATCATTCTCGCATGATCCTTTCTATATATATATATATATAATTTGATTATTTAATTTTATATATAATTTAATTATTTAATAAATAAAAAAACCGAGACCGAACCCAGAAAAGATTTGGAATTAGAGAACGATGGATGGAGATGGGAAAGCATATATGTAGAAAACGAGAGAGAGGAGAGATGATTCCAATGAATTCCAAGGGATATGGCTTGGAATGGCAAATTCCTTGATTCAAGGAATTGGAAGGAATTTGAAGAATTTCTTAGCTTTCATTCCGCGAACCAAACAGCAACATGGAATTTGGTCAATGGAATTTGTCATTCCAATTCCTTTGAATTCCATCCAATTCCGCAAACCAAACGGCCCCTAATAGTACCGGTTATAAGAAAAATGTAAAGAAAGAAAAGTGTCACCCGGCTTAAAATATGTCTAGAAAAAATAAAAACATGTGTAAAATGTAAATTGCCAAAAGAGAAAAGATAAATTAGTTTGTGGGTTTGTTGAGTGACATAAAATAGTGGATTGGACCATAAGTCCATAATGGGTACAAAACTATAAAGCGTAACATAATATGAAATAAAACAAAATTCGATAAAAGCTAATTATGAAATAATTTCGGCAAAAATAGATTTTAGATCAATTTTGGTCATAACTATTTACAAGGATCCGTGATTTATCCATAAAATATTTCATGGTTTTGTTTTGCTCCATCGTTGACTTATACAGTTGGCTCTATTGAAATACTTTTGTTTATATGGCACCTTTGTGTTATTTATTTTTGTATATACGTACCGAGGAAAAACCAAATACACATCTTGCAAATTGCAATTAATGCACACTTTGAAAACCAATCAATTAATATACTTTATGGAAATAACAAAGTAGTAAAAACTAAAATGTGTTAAGTGGAGAAGTGATCTTTAATCCTTCATCCAGTCAACAATTACGAGTTTTTTTTAACAGCAAGCTAACACACATATACACACGTTTCTGGGGTATCTGAGCTCACAAGGACACCTGACTAATTCCCATCGACCACGACCCAACCCAATTAAGGGTATCACTATGTGGCAGACACATGGTATGGATATCGACGCATGCTCACCACGGGGTCCGAAACCGAGTAGTAAGTGATACCATCCACTGACACCCCCCAGGATGTTACCTTACCACTAGGCTAGACATGCTTTGATAACAATTACGGTTTTGATTGAGAAACACAAGTTAATTCCTCTCATAGGCTGCAAAAAAGCATAAGGTATAGTTTCATAACTTTTACAAATAGACAACAAACAAGTTCATATATGAACTCGTGATTGATATACGAAATTATAAAAAGTTCATGCATGAACGTATACTTCATATATGAAACAGTTAAAAATAGTTAATATGTTAACTACATACATCCATGCATGAGCGTATAGTTTATATATAAATTTTAAAACTAATTAATATATGGATTACACATAGGCCTGTAAACGAACCGAACGTTCATGAACCGTTCGTGAATTTGTTCGGCGGGAAGTTCGTTTATGTTCGTTCGTTTAATAAATGAACGAACATGAACAAGATTTTACGTTCGTTTAAATAAACGAACGAACACGAACAACGTCCTCGTTCGTTCAATTATGTTCGTGAACGTTCGATTATGTTCGTTCGTTTATGTTCGTGAACCGTTCGTTCGTTTATGTTCGTGAACCGTTCGTTCGTTTACGTTCGTGAACTGTTCGTTTATGTTCGTTTATTTATATTAGTATATATAATTATTTATAAACTATATATTTTTTATTAAGTGATTTAATTATTTAACTATGTTATAAGTAAAGTTAAAATAAATACCACACAGCCTCTTCTCGACTACAACCCTAGCTGCTACCCCCATTTTCCAACTTTAGTGTCTACAACTCAACTCTCTCCTCTCACGTTCATAGCCTCTTCCTCTCACGTTCACAGCCTCTGTCTCTCGACTCGACGACTGCAACTCTCCTCTCATGTTCATTAAAAATTACTAGCAACATTTCCTTCGTTTATGTTTGTTTGTGTTCGTTTACGTTCGTGAACCGTTCGTTTAAGAGTTTAATGAACGAACACAAACGAACACGAACATCCTCATGTGCTAAACGAACGAACACGAACACGATTTTTCGTTCGGTTAAGCGTTCGTGTTCGTGTTCGTGTTCGTTTAAACTTAAACAAACGAACATGAACAAGCTTCGTTCGTGTTCGTTCGGTTCGTTTACAGGCCTAATTACACAGGTTCATATAGGTTGTTAGATTTACATGGGTTGCAAATTAAACCACCCCTATATAAATTACTTGTGCAGAAATTCATATATGAACATGTATGTAAATTGCTTGTGCAGACGGAAGTATAAACTACAAAGTTTTATCACGTTTCGATCTTTACTAGAACTCATCATTTCATTCGAGATTACAATACTTGTTTATTTTGTCTTGAATAGGTAGATTTCTTACACGTATTATTTAACAATTGAAACACTTTTATAACCCTACACTAATCCAAAAGGTGACATTTTTTTCACGAATGAAATGCTTTTCTTTTATTTGCACATGTATTATTCGCACTATTCATGAGAAGCAAACTTCACGCGTCATATATAAATGAAAATTGTGTTAAAAACAAGCATTAACTTTGAAGAAGAAAATGTTTATTTCATGGCTATGAATAATTTTGAAAATGACTACCATATAGTACCATTTGAAAATGATATTTCGTTATAATGCCACATATTTATAATTTGGTCATAGCTTTTCAAAAAAAAAAAATTATAATTTGGTCATTGAAGTTTAAAAGCTATCAATAAAGACCTTGAACTTTATAAAAAGTTACATCTATATTAATATAAATTATATAATAGTTCAAGGTATTTTCAGACATGAATTTGCAATAATCTGGTTCTAATTAAATTACAACTGAATTTGCAATAATCTGGTTCTAATATGTTTCATGCGATGATTTTGAATGATATGGATTTGAAAGAATTAAAATTAATGAGTTTAGTATTTTAGGATTTCTCCCAACCTTTAAGTCGATAATAAAGACATTCAAATCTTTTGAGACAAGTTGCATGCAAATTGGGTATTTGTATTTTATTGTTTTATATTGACTTTTATTGAATAATCAAATGAGTTGTTAAGCTTTTAGCTTGGTTTTGACACAGATGAGCTGTAGGGGCATTTTTTCGGTTTAAATTGCTCAACGTGAAGCTTTAAACGGGATTTTCATTTATCTGGAAATTACATGTTATAATTGAGTGAGTTAGTTATTCATTTAAAATCAAGTAAATTAGACTGTAATGCATTGAATTAATAGGCATGTGAGTTAGTCGTGTGATGATTAAGAAGTTTTGATATAGTTGCTTTGAGATCAGTACTCAAGTAAGCATGGTGGCAGTGTCGGTATTGCAAAAAGGTACATGTGTGGGGTAGGACTCTAGAACTACACGTATTGCATGTGAACTCAAATGAGTAGGACTCCGAGACCCTTGTTTTGAGGCTTATAGCCTAGAATACTAGACACTACGAACTTACGTCTTAAGGTGCTACTTGGTGGGGTGGGCACTAAGGACATGAGCGTCGAAGTGAAATTCCAAATTGTATGCACTAAAATTATTGAATCTTGAGGTGTTACTGATTGTGGTAGTCACTAAGAACCATGAGCCTTTTGGTGCTACCTGATTGGGTAGGCACTACAACTATGATGGATAATTGAATCTTGGGGTGCTACTTGATAACGTTGATGTATCACATACTTTGTGTTTTCATAGATTCGTGTATATGGGTCTTCCCCATCAATGAGAGATGTTGTTTTCGGGATTGTATTGTGCATGTTTTCGGTTTTGTTTTGGGTTAAAGAGCATCCATAATTAATGGCTTTGGTATAATGGAACATTATTCATATTTTGGGTGTTTTGAATAATGGAGTTATATCCATATTCCCAATATTTGATTATTAAATCTCATTCACATTATGTGTAAGCATTGGGTTTTAGTTTCACAATAATAGGTGTTCTGATTAATGAGTTTTCATCACGATTTAGTACATTTCATTTTGAAGATTGTCATTTAAATAGCATTCTTTCAGTTTTACCATTTTATTATTTTTATATAAATGACGAAAATTGTTTAAGATTACTAGGCATTAAGCCTGACCCTTTTTATTTGTCGGTATGTGCATCAGGTCTTCAATAGAGAATGGTTCTATTAACATTGTGATGAGTCGAATGCTAGTTTAGAGACGTGTGAATGATTTAGTTATTTAAAGATGTCTTCCATACTTCAAAGACTATCATGGGTTTTTAGTAACACATGTCCGTAACTAAGACTTTGTATAAGGTTTTGGCTTATATATTAATGATTTTAAATTTTAGAGCATTTACACCATTGCAATTTCAATAATTTTTTTAAAAGTGTCACATCAGTTTTGCAATAACATTTAGGATTTATGACTTGTGAGGGTAACTAACTATCCGATTTGTACAAATGTTACCATGAAACTATTTTTTGTACTCAATATACCATTGAACTCTTTTTTTTGTACATATAATACCATTATGATCGGGTACAGCCCGTAAACCACCGATAACCACCACCACCACCTCCAAACCACACCCACCACCCCATACCCATCAGCATCATCGTTTCCACCCTACCATCTCCGATCACCATCACCACCTTCGATCACCATCACCATCTGCGTTTGTCGGCAAATTTCTGGCAACATCACCACCTTTGATCACCATCTCCCGCTTATACACACACGCACACCGATCACCATCACCGTTACCAGATCTGATGAAATTCAAACCAAATCGAGATTGAAATCGAGACCAAACCGAGACCAGATTTGATGAAATCGAGACCAAATGGTGATGGTTGTTGGTGATGGTGCTGATGAAATCGAGCTCTGTAGTGGTGGTGATAGTTGTAGATGGCGGTCGCCGGCGATGCGAAGAGGTTGTAGGTGGCAGTCACTGATGATGGGGGTTACGACATTCACATGGGTGGTGTTTTGGTGGTGGTGGTGGTGGCAGCTTTGGTGGCGATGGTTTGAAGGTGGTGGTTTTGGTGGTGGTGGTGGTGGCTAGGGTGGTGATAGTTTGAAGGTGGTGGTTTTGGTAGTGATGGTGGCTGTGGTGGTGGTTTACCGATAGTTTACAGGCTATACCCAGTCATAATGATATTATGTGTACAGTAAAAAAGAGTTCAATGGTATATTGATTACAAAAAATAGTTTCATGGTAACACTTATACAAATTGGATAGTTAGTTACCTTCACAAGTAATAAAACCTAACATTTAACATGTTTATACATGTGTCAAAAGTGTTTCATACCGCCACATCACCATATAATTTAGAGTAAATTACATATTTAGTTCCATTGGATTACACTTAATTGCATTGTTGGTCCTTATTTTTAAATAATTATGGATTTGGTCTCTGTGATTTACATTTTCTCACTCCTTTGGTCCTTGAAACCTAAGAGCATCCACAATGGAG
Source organism: Centaurea solstitialis (assembly GCA_030169165.1). Lineage (NCBI taxonomy): Eukaryota > Viridiplantae > Streptophyta > Magnoliopsida > Asterales > Asteraceae > Centaurea > Centaurea solstitialis. Next base: position 27,808,890 of record CM058042.1, on the reverse strand, counting down.
CTTCTTCTTGAGGTTCTTCTTAGGGTTTTTACAAGAACCTTCACTATGGGATAGAGGTTCTTGTCCAGTCACAAGTTCTTCTTAGAATCCAGCTGCTTGAACAAGATCTCAGGTTCTTGTAATACTTTCCTTTTATGTGATATACTAATTTACATAAATAAAAACAATATTATAAATAAGAAAATTGAGGTAAGGTTTTTGTAAGAACCTACAATGTAGAATTTTAAGGAGGTTCTTCCTTTATTGAGGTGGCAATGATGTGGCAGGAAAAATATATGGCAAGTGAGATTCTTAGAGGTTCCACCACTGTGGATACTCTAACACCGTAAAGAATTCTGTTAGCTCAATTAATTTAGAGGGGTATTTTAGTCAATTAATTAATTCATTATTTTTTATTGAAACCAAAGGGACTAAGAATGTAATTTACTTTATATATACACACACATACATCATCCCTACCATCACCATTACCACCCACCATCAACCACAACCACCCACCACCATAAACAACAATATAAAAAACAACAAATACATGAAAGAATATGACAAAAATATAAAATCATCATGAAATAATTTGATCAAAACTCACAAAATAGCATGAAAACAAATCAAGAATGCATCAAATATTTAGCTTAAGCAACACAAAATTTTATCTATACAATCAATTGATTCAATTCATGTCTTCATTTATAAAAAAACATATGAAACCCTTTTGAAACAAAACAAAACTTCTATAGATTCAAATCTGCTATAGAGATGACCAAAAAGGGGTTGTATATTCAGTGGGATCAACGTGCGATGGTTTATGTGGTTTCAAACCCAAACTCTATCCAAGACCCCCTTGCTCACATCATCATCCACCTTCAGGGATGGAAACTTCGTCGACGACTCGCCTCTATATCAGATCAACACAAAGACCGACCTTCATCTCCGACCAACACGGAAACCCACATTCGCTCTCAGTTAATGAGTACCCTTCCCTTTTGGCCAGCAACAATCACCACCCCATGCTCTGTTATGGTATTGTCGAGCTTGGGTTACACGTTCTTACGACTCTGATTGGATAATAGTGGCGACCGTGGGTTTCACGGTATCAGTAGTGGCAGATGATGGATTGTTTTTGGTTTCCTTCTTTATATTCCTTTTTTAGATTCAAGGCTAGTAGATTTTCTTCTGCTTCGCTCTGTGATTGTATATCATTGTTAACGACACAACAAGAACTTCTGATAGCCATTCTAGCTAGCTTACCGAATAATCTATATGATATTTTAAAATAAATCACAAATAAATGACTGATAGTTTATTAAGAAATAAATTTAGGTAATTTCTTTTGCTAGTTTGCAAGAGTACAATGTGTGTTTTGGGTAAAGAAGAGGATATTTCTTGAAAAAGAAAAAACAAAAAAAGTGAAAAGAAGATGTTGCAACACTTGTAGATGCTAAATGAAGAAGAGATGGGTGTAGGAGAGGGGGGGGGGGTTGGGGAAGGGTGGTGTCACGTGGGGAGGGGGTGAAATATTAGTTTATAGTTAGCTTACATTTACAGTACTTGTAATTTTTACTATACGTTATTAAAATTATAAAATGATGAAATTACCTTTAATAAACCTACTTAACAGATTTATGTTAACAGTGTTAGTGAGGGACCAAAGGCGTGTGAATTGTAAACCTCAAGGACCAAATCTATTATTAATTTAAAATAGGGACCACCAGTGCAATTTGATATAAACCATAGTGACCAATTATGTAAATTTACTCTATAATTTATAATTTATATTAGAGTAAATTACACTTTTGGTCCATGTGGTTTACTGAAAGTGACAAATTTGGTTCCTACAGTTTAAAATTACAAATAAGCCATTGTAGTATGTATAATTGTCCGATTTTGGTCCTTTTGACAAACGACTATTAAATGAAGCCGTTAGTTCAAGGTAGTTTCGTCTTTTTCCTTTTTTGTCTTTTCCTTTAATAACAAACTTAGGGACCACATTTGTTAATGTATAATTGTATATTATCTTATGTATACATTATACATATACATATATACACCCCTTAACCCGCCACCACCCATCCACACCATCTCCATCATCCATTAAACCCATTATCACCACCCACCCACCCACCCACCATCCACCTATTTTATCCACCACCCACCACCACCATTTTACCCATCATCACCACCCACCCAACACCACCACCACCCATTTTACCTGCCATCACCACCTACCCACCCACCATCACCACCCACTAGCACCCATTTTACCCACCATCAGCTCCACTTAATCGACAACCAACACAGTATCAAGCTCGCATATGGAGTACTAGAAATCATCCATCTCTATAAAGGAATTTGATCTAGTTTTGGAGGAGTAGAGCGCGTTTACGGTGAAGGAGGTGGATAGGAGTGTGGTGGTGACGGTGGAGAAAAATGGTGGTTCTACGGAGACTAAGGCCACTACATATTGGACGATGTTGGCCCCAAATGTGGAGGATTATAGTGGAGCTGTTGCAAGGATTATTGCTTCTGGTTCTGGTCAGTTAATCAAGGGGATTTTGTGGTGTGGAGATGTGACTGTTGATCATTTGAATGGGGGAATGAGTTGTTGAAGAAGAGGACAAAATATGGTTCAAAATTTGATGTTAGTCCACAAGCTTTGAAGAGAATGAAGAGGTGGTGGGTGGTGATGGTGGATAAAATAGGTGATGGTGGTGGACAAAATAGATGGTGGTGATGGGTAGTGATGGTGGATGATGAAGATGAAGCAGGAAGGTGTATATATATATATAAACAAATAGAGTAAACTTCACTTTTGGTCCCTGAGTTTGTTATTAAAGGAGGAAGACAAAACTACCCATGAACTAACGGGTTCATTTAACAGTCATTAGTCAGATGGACCAAAATCGGACAATTATGCATACTACAATGGCTGATTTGTAATTTTTAAACTGTAAGGACCAAATGTGTTACTTTCAGTAAACCACAAGGACCAAAAGTGTAATTTACTCTTTATATTATCACTAAATTACTAAATATGATTTATTTATATTACAAATAATAAATTTAATACGAATAATGTAGTAAATTGTAATATGAATAATAAGTTAATTATAAAGTATGGAATATAATTAATATTAAATTGATAGTTTAAATAAAAACATTTCATAAGATAATATTATTATTTAAAGTAACATGTATAGAAATTTTAATAAACATACCATAAAGTAATCTTCAAATTAATTAATAAATAACTTTAATTTAATAAAAATATTAATAAGTAATGTTTAAACAAACTAATAGATAAAATAAATTATAATTTAATAAAAATATTAATAAGTAATGTTTAAACAAACTAATAGATAAAATAAATTAAAGAAATTTGAATGTAAGTAATACATATAATAATAATAATTAATAGTCATTAATAGTCATTAATTTATAATGCATACTATTTTTATTAAAAAGTTAGCTAATTGCACAATTTAAAAAATAAAGGGAAGAATAGAGATGGACGCACATGTGTAAAAAGATGCTCCACAAACGTGTTTAATGTGCCATTTCCACATATACTTGCAATTCTTTTTACAAGAGATGGTCTAAGATTGTAATTATAGGTAAATCAAGTATTGAGATTCTAATTATAGGTAATTAAGTATTGACTTTTTAAAAAGGAATTTACTCTTTGATTATTGGATGTATTGAGAGATTTTTAAATTAGTAATTTTTTTAAATTTAGGATGCTACAATTTGCACATGTATTACTCATATGCTATTGATGATAAAACTAGGGGAATTATAAATCGACCCCCTTGCTAAGTCAATGGGTTATTTATGTGAGTATGCAGGTGGGACTCAGTATAAGGGGGTCTATATTTATGTGAGAGGGAGAAAAGTCAAAGGGGATCCAATTAACAACACCCTAAAACTATCTTCATGGTTCATACATCATAAATAAGAATTGTGTAAGAGAATTGTAATTATAGGCAATCAAGTATTGATTAGATCTTAATTATAGGTAACAAGTATTCACTTTGAAAAGAAAATTTTCTCTCTTATTATTGGATGTATTGGAAGATTTTCAAATTAGCTGTTTTTGATCTTTGTGTGGCTTGATCCACTTTGCTGTGTTTTTCTTCCCCTGCTTTAGAGTTGTGGTTGGGTTTATTGTCTTGTGTCTGTGTAGGAGGGTTGGGTTTGGAGGTTATTATGTTTTTCCTGCTTCGGATGATCTCTTATTTTTATGTGTTCTATTTATTTTAGTGGAATAAAAGTTTGTTTGCCGTTCAACAAAATATCTAAAATTTCATTTTAAAATTTCTTTAAAATAAATAATCAAAAAATTAAAATCTCTAATATATTTTAATCCAACATATTCCTAATTTTAGTAATTTTATTATCAATTATAATATTTAAATATTTAATAATTTATGTTTCTAATAAAAAATATTTAAAAATATGTAAAATAATACTAAATCAATCCTCATTAATGGAATAATTAAAAAAAAATTATATCTCTATTCTCTCTCAATTTTATAAAGTTATAGAAGAATTTTCTATATCAGGAGCTTATTTTATGATTTTCTATCTGTGATATAAGGCTATGCGTAATGGGGAGCGGGCTGGGGCAGCGGGCTTCATACCCCAGCCCGGCGGGCTCTGAAGATGGTGTACGCCGTCATTGATGCCGGCAGGTTGGAGTATGAGCGGCTTCACCACGGCGCTGCTTTTGTGTGTGTCTAGTGTGTGTGTGTGTTGTGTGTGATAGGGTTGAGAGGGTTGGGGTACGGATTATAGAAGGTTGCAGAGGGTTATGAGGTTAAGAGAGAGTTGGAAAAAAGCTAATATGTCAGCTGATGTGGCAGTTAGGTTGGAAGAGTTGGAAGGGTTGAGAGGGTTGCGATACTGATAGCCTAGGCAAGCATTAACATTTAAAAAAAAATTGTCTATGTAAACCATAGAGTACTATTTTAAAATTATATCTAACGAGAAAATTTCATTTGCTATCGCGGAATCCGTAGCCATACAATGACATGGATTTATAATTTGGTCAATAAAAAAAACTATACTTTATAAAAAGTTTTATTTATATCGATATTATCCAAGACTTTTTAGGCAGTTTATTACTATAATTTGGTTTTAGTTAACTTTCAACCAACTATTGAATTGATATTTAACTTCATGATACTCATTGTCTATGAATAAATATAAATAATTGATATTAAAGACTTAATTGTTGTAATATATTTTTTTTTCTAAACACCTTCTAATTTTAGACTATGTTTAATGAAGAATATTTTCTAAATAAAAACTGTAGTTTTTAAATTACTATCTTTGTGGAAGTTTTTAATGAAGACTATGTTTAAACCTTCTATTTTTAATTTGAGTTCTTGAGAGAATGTTTGGTTGATGAATTGGTTTTGAAAGATTTAGATATAATCGAGGGATTTGGAATTAAAAGGATTTTGATTTGAAATGATTTAGAATATTTATCTGTTCATGGATAATCAAGTTTTCGGGTTGAATCTGTAATGTTGTTGTAGATTGTTTCTAGGGACTGTTGTCTACTTTGTGAAAGACTTGGAGGTTCAGGATTGTTGTTAAGATATCTTGAAGGGTTAAAATGTAAATTTTATAGATATAAATAGACTATTTTCTTTTCTCTTAGGAATAATTATTTTTCATTTTCTTAATTTGTCTTCTTCAAAGGAATTCTCTCGTTTTCAAATTAAGGGTTTGTCTATGATCTTCTAATAAATGTGAAATAGTGAGTTTAGTTCATGATTTAGAACAATCTTTGTCCATTGGGGTAGGTAAAGTTTGTATATACTACCTAACTACCCATCCATCAAACTTAATCTTTGCATGAGATATATTGCATTTGTTTTATATGATTTTGTTGGGAATATTTAAAATAAGAAACAGAAATACTGAGAAGAATTTAAATTAAACAAATCAAAATGGGTTGTTGTGTAATGGAAGAGATTGCTTTCTTTATGAAGAAAATTCGGTGCTCTGCAAATTTGTGTTTCAGTTGATAGCAACGTCCCCCGTAGAATAAAACATCTATCTCGATTAGATTGCACTGTCTAATTGGTATCACATAACATTGTACGTCTTTTCTCAATGGCTCAAGACAGCATAAAAAAACTCAAATTTTTGTTATTGTTCTACGGAAATCTACGACATGTTTATACTTAAAAAATAACCACTCTAGAAAATGCATGTCACTTTCTTAGAAACATAATTCTAAACTTAGACTTTTCAGTTTACTAAGGCTGATATTTTTAAATTCAAATCAAAACCATTCTAGCTACTTGTTTGTAAATTTAAATATATTAATTATTCAAAAATTATTATCAAAGCAAAGTTTATTCTATTATGTTCAGTTGATTAAGACGTTATCCGAATAGAGGATAACATCGAATCTTATCAAAATCCAATAAAAAAACCAATAGGCTAATTACATACCAAACAATCCAGTTGATTGTTAAAACTGCTTACCCATCCGATTGGTTATAACATAAAATATTTAAATAAATATAATATACCTTCAAATATAGTGCTTCATTGGAATCTTTTGAAGTCAAAATCGAATTATATTCTTTTGCCACTAAGGTTATTTTTGTCAAACTAACTGATAAGTAAGCTGATAATCAATAAATTAGTTAAGGACTTATAAACTAGCTGATGAATAAATTATGTTTGACAAAAAATAACTTATGAATAAATAATCAACTACAAATATTTTATAATATAATTGAAACAAATCTCTAAATTCTAATATTGTAATTAATAAAAATTCTAATAATATAGTATGTTAACTAATAGTCTCCTACATACAAGATAGTAAAGAAATACAACTAGTTGATAAGCCCGGGCTTCGCACCGGGTTTATAAATAATAGCTACCGACACTTTAACATATTTCAGTTAATATACTACATATGACTAAAACGTAAAATTAAATATAGAAAACTAAAAGATATAAAGTGAATCAATATTATAAGTTTAGGGGCCTGATATGTAAGTTTAAAAGTGGGTATAGGATTCGGGTCGGTCGGAGCGTATATATAGTATATAATAAAATAAATACATGAAAAAAATATTAAAACGTATAATGGCGTAGTTTGTTAACATTAAAACGTATTTTTTAACATGTTTTAGATCGTATCGACGATAGGATTATGATGACGTAATTTGTTAAAATTAAAACGTATTTTTTTAACATGTTCCAACCAATATACGATATATGAGTAAAACATAAAATGAAATAGAGAAAAGTAAAGTTATAAAGTGAATAAATATTATAAGTTTATGGGGCTAATATGTGAATTTGAAAATGGGTATAGGATTCGAGTCGGTTGGAGTGTATTTATAGTATATAATAAAATAGTTATATGAAAAAATATTCCATATTAGGCTCATTTAGATCGGATCGATGGTACGAATATAATGGTGTAATTTGCTAAAATTAAAACGTATTTTCTTAACTGCCTTTTGCCAATATACGATATGTGATTAAAACGTAAAATGAAATATTGAAAAGTAAAAGATGAAAAGTGAATAAACCTTATAAGTTCTAAGTTAAGGGCTAATATATAAATTTGAAAATGGGTATAGGATTTGGGTCGGTTAGAACGTATATATATTATACAATAAAATAACTACATCATAAAATATTCAATATTAGACTCATTTCGATCGTATCGACGATACGAATATAATGGCGTAATTTGTTAAATTAAAACATATATTTTTAACGTGTTTTAAACAATACACGATATATAACTAAAACCCAAGATGAAATATTGAAAAATAAAAGGTATAAAGTGAGTAAACATTATAGGTTCATGGATCAAAAATGTAAAATTGATAATGGGTTCTAACTTTAGGGGCTTAATATGTAAGGTTAACTACATCAAAAAATATTCAATATTAGGCTCATTTCGATCGTATCGGCGATACGAATATAATGGCGTAATTTGTTAAAATTAAAACGTATTCTTTTTAGCATATTTTAGCCGATATACCATATATGACTAAAATGTAAAATAAAACATTAAAAAGTTCAGGGACTATAAATGTAAATTGACAATTGGAAGGGCAGGAAGACGCGCGGGTCTTTGGCGGGTCACGGACGGGTCATAGGCGGGTCTGAGTCAAAAACTGAGAGAGGAAGCCGGGTCGGGTCGGGTCGAAGCGGGTGGGGTGGTGTTTGTGGGTCGGAGTTCCTGATAAATGTATATATATAGTAATAATATAATATGTTCATTGAAAATTATTAAGATGATTATCATATATATACACACACTATAAATTTAAATTTCATATAAATATTTTTTTAATGTACATTAATTTATAATTTAAATTACTATTACATATAGTAAAAATGAAAATAAATTGTTCAATTTCACATATCCTAAGTAATTAGTAATTTTGAAAAATATAATTAAGAATTAGATTAAGTATTTTATTAAAATATTTAATGTTTTTTTAATTATCTATTAAAACTTAACTTCAATTCTATGTAACTTACAAAATATTTACATTGTTATATTTGTTTTTAAATAACTAGACATACTAATAATATTATATATAATTAATAACATTTAAAAAATATATTTTAATGTATAATTATATTTTATTAATAAGTTAATCACTATAAATTAATATATTAATAAATAATAACTAAAATTTATTTAGTTAATATCACTTAACATTAATAAATAGTATAATTGGAAAAACTTACAAAAAACTCTTCATAAGCTATATCAATCCGATAACTTATAAGTTAACTTATCCATATCCAAACAATTATTTTAAAAAAAAATATGTTAGGTTATTTTTGTTAAACCATACCTAAATATCATATAGAATCTTTATTTTTAAAATATAATAGCTCCAACACTTTGATCTCACTATTAAGAGGGGTTTTAATCATGTCATTAATTAAATTATATCATTTGAATATTAATTAATTAATTATAAGGAGTTTCTTCCTAAAAAGGTACTAGATAGTGGCATGTTTGAGTAGGCCCTTTTTTACCTCTATATAAACCTTTCCTCTTTCGTCTTAGAGTTCAAAGGGAACAACGCCAATACCATAATAAAAGGTGCAACCTTCAACTTATTTGAGGTAAACATGTCACTCTCTCTTTTTAAGTTTATCAACAATTTCTTGGTAGATGTTAACTTTTAAAATGGTTTATGTAAGAAAAATAAAAGGGAAGACCATAGGAAGTCTGAGAAGAAAATCAAGCAAAATCTACGAAATGAGGGTCATATGTATAGTTTTTTTTTTTTTTTTTTTTTTTTGAGGGAGAGGGTATCTAAGTCTTGATTTTGACTAATCTCAACAAGTTCATCAACAGCTAAAGCATGTTATCCTGAGTTAATCCTCAATACCCACAATCTGGAAGCGTCTGGATTTGAACCTAGGGTAGAAGGGTAATAAGTCACTTCCTCTACAAGTATTTACCGATACTTGGGTGATATGTATAGTTGGAGTTAGCATTGTATATCTTTTGGGGTGATATGAAGTTGCTTAGAATTTACATGTAAAAATGATAACTTATTGAAATGAACCATAAACAGAGCTTAAGTGACACTTATGTAGTTTGTATTAAAAGTCTTCACGTTGCCGTAAAATAAACCAGTATAATACAAAAATCATTGCAATTTTAGTTTGATGGGTAAATAAGGGAAATTACTTGTAAAAATAAAGGAGGTATGAGGTTCGACTACAAGGATAAGTCGATAACCTATATCTATCATGGAATACATGATTTTATCTCCCATGATGGTCTAGTTGGGGTGCCCAAACATTGATGTAGACTAAAAATAGTAGGTTATGTCTTCTTAGATTGTTACTGTAATATATAGTTCAATTAAATAATTTTAAAAAGGTGATGAAATGGTTGGTAAATAGTTTTAAAGTATTGTTTGAACGTTTTTTTCTTTGTAAATGATGGAAATATCAAGATGAATTTTTTATTGTAACTTCCAATTTGTAAGCCATCCGCAACCCAGCGGTACCGAAGGCTGTACCGGGCCTGTGCCGGCAGTAACACCGCCGAGGCCACCCGGTACGGCACCGGTATGAAACCCGAACGGTGCTACCTTACCGTCCTCTTTCACACTCCTTCACACACACACACACATATATATACATACAATCTATATATATATATATAAACATAATATTTTAGTATTTAAATAAAATAGATGGTATGAGTGGTACGGGGTAAGGATGAAATGATATGGTAGTGGTAAGGTGGTGGTAAAGCTGATGTGGCGCTGAGGTGACAATCTGTATGACCTATACCACCTGTACGATTGCGGATAGCCTAAGCATAATGGGGGCAATACCGCAATAGCCTTTCCAAAACTCATTAGGTCCTCACTCTTTCTTTTTAAGGAAAAAATTGTAAACATAAATTACAAAATCTTATAAACTAATTTTGACTATATATATATAATAAAGTTTAAATGAAAATTTATTTTTCATTGTGCATAAGGACCATTAAAATCGCGATACGTGACAATATTCGTTATAAATATCAAGCATTATTCAAAGTGAATAAAGCTTAAGAATGAATACATTATATTCAAAGAATGAATACACTGATGCTAAAATATGGTTCACATTTACATCGTGTAATATAAAAAGTTTTAAATGACATAGATGAAATTATTCAAATGAAACCGTTGCCCAACCGGCGCTATATCAAAATGATGAACTCTGTCTGCATGATATCTCATATCTTCATCGATGAAATCAAAAGAATGAGAAATTATAATCGCGATATGCATTTCTCTGAAATCCGGATGTCAATTTCTTTGTTTTGGTAACCATTAATCCAATTTTTAACAAGATTGATGATCAAAATTTGGATTTTGGGTCAAATTGATGTTGAATGATTTTCGATTTTGGTTGTTTAGGTGTTTCAATTTCAATTGGAAGAAGAAGAAATGGAGGGGGGAGTGGATTACTTGATTGATGAGAGAAAAAAGGCACAGTTCGATGTGGAAGCCATGAAAGTTGCTTGGGCTGGTTCTCGTCAAGCTTTTGAACTCTCTGATCGTATTGCCAAGCTCGTTGCCAATGATCCTGTATGATTTCTGAATTCACCTCAATTTAGGTTACAGTAACTTAGGGGCTGTTCGTTTACAGTTTAATAGGCTGTATAGGAGGTATGGCTGATTCGGTCAGCCATATCTATCTATTCCATTGTGGCTTAATTGGAAAACGTACAACTTATTCGCTCAGCTGTGGAAAGGCAGTCCTCCAGCTTAATCGGATCAAAAATTAAATTAAGGATAAAATGGTCCTTTCTGACAATCAGATCAATAACCGAACAACAACCTATCTGTTAACCCACAGACAACTATATGTAGACAAACAACTATGGATGTCCATACAGGTCTTAACAAAAAATAAACCGAACAGCACCTTAGGGGGTGTTTCTGAGTGCTTATTTAAGACTGCTTGTTTTCCTGTAAAACAATAAGGAGTTTTGAAGTGTTTGGGTAACTTCCTGGAGCAGCTATAAGCAGTTTTTTAGGAAGACAAAACTTTTTGACTTTTTGGAAAAGTTGATAAGTTGATAAGCACTCCCAAACACCCCCTAAGTTGATTACTATATGGTTGAAGATGAATTTAGGATTTTAATTTTTTTGATTATCTGATATTACTTGCTTTATGTGTTCCTCTTTCAAGAAAGGCTTGTAAAAAGTAGACAACTACCTTTTTAGCTAAAAGTTAAGTTATCATCTACTTTATGGAACATAGCTAAAATGGCATTGAAAAGATTAATCTGTCAGGGATATATTTGGAAAAGGAAAATGAAAAAAAAAAAAAAAAAATCATCCACTGATAAGCTATCTCAAGTAGGTTCTGAAAAAATTACTGTCTTATGTTTGCCAAACATGGCCTAACGATGTCAGGTTGACTAATCCTAGACCCTTGGAAATCAGTTGTGGCCTTGCAGGACTCGAGCCGGTGACCACTTAGGCCGATACTCAAAGGCCCAAGGTGTTTTGTGATTTGAGATAACCCACAAGGTTATTTACACATGAAGGGTTGCTAATGTTGATATTGCATCTTGTTGTTTGTAGATTTTTGAGAAGTTTAGTAGGCCTATGCTTGGTAGGAAAGAGTTGTTCAAAAATAGTCTTAGGAAAGTTGCTCATGCATGGAAACTGATCATTGATCTTCGTCTATCTGGTAATTAACCTTTATGTTAAGCCTGCAAGATGGCACATATATACATACATATATCAGGTTCATGAGACCAAGCTGCTTTCATGAGGCCAGTGAAAGCAAGATTTTACCCATGAAAGTTCAAAGCAAAACATTGTAAAGGTAACCTTCACAATGTTTTTGCTATGAAGGTTCGATTATTTTTACCTTCACAGTGTTTTGGGAAAAAGGGATGGAACTCCAGGAAAAGTTTACCTTCACAATGTTTTTTTTACCTTCACAGTGTTTTGTTGTTAAGTTTCAAGTGTAAAATCTTGGTCTCACCGTTCTCACGAAAACAACTTGGTCTGACATGATCCCAAGTCTATTAATGTATGTATCTAAAGACACCAGATTTAAAGAAGCAAAGTTGCTTTGACTTCTACACTGGTCTCTCGGTTTTCATTTATGCTGCTATAATTTTCCCTTGGCTGCGCACTTTTTGTTAATCTCAGAAGAAGAAGCCAAACTGTTGCGACATTATATTGACGAACCTGCTTACACTGATCTTCAATGGGTAATTTCTTGTCATTCCCAAATCACAATACATATATATTTAATTTTTATATACATATGTATATTACTTTAGTTAGATGGTCCTTTTAACTTCAGTGGTTAAACAATGTGCCATAAGCTGTCTGCAACTTTTCCTATGATTCGTTAGGAAATGTTCATCCCGGCTATTGAAGGACAAGGCACTGAGGAACAAAAAAGGAAATGGTTGCCATTAGCCCGAAAGATGCAAGTTATTGGTAGTTATGCACAAACAGAACTTGGCCATGGCTCCAACGTGCAAGGTCTTGAAACAACTGCAACATTTGATCCCCAAACGGATGAGTTTGTCATTCACAGTCCTACTTTAACTTCAAGCAAGGTACGCAATATCATTATCTTATCTTGTATTAAATGGAACAAGTTAGTTTAGTTTTTTCTCTTTTTTTGTACTTTCTAGTATTTGTTCAAGTTGCATTTGTCTTGTCTCTGATGTATAGTCGAACTTATTTCTCGTCACTCAATTTTCTCTTTGTTCGTTTGTTTCATGACTTCAAATAGTGGTGGCCCGGTGGAACGGCTAAAGTGTCCACACATGCTATCGTTTATGCTCGCCTCATCCTAGATGGTCAATTCCATGGAGTCCATGGTTAGTATACCTTTTCTTTTTTTAACTTTATATTCCCCATGAGTTCTTATATCAATACAACATTGTAAAATCTAATCATGTTTTCCTCAAAGGCTTTATTGTTCAATTGAGGAACTTAGAGAATCACACACCTCTTCCTGGCATTACTGTTGGTGATATTGGGATGAAGTTTGGAAATGGGGCATATAACACCATGGATAATGGTGTTATAAGATTTAATCATGTGCATATTCCAAGGAACCAAATGTTGATGAGGTATGGTCACATCTATTTGTATTGCGTATAGATCGTAATAGTTCCAACTTGATTATGTATTTTGCATATTTGTCTGAAGTTATTCTTCAATTTACGTAGGGTGTCACAGGTTACAAGAGAAGGAAAGTTTGTGCAATCTGATGTTCCTCGACAGCTTCTATACGGGACTATGGTGTATGTGAGGCAAAAGATTGTCGCCGATGCTTCCAAAGCATTATCTCGTGCAGTTTGTATTGCTACAAGATATAGTGCAGTTCGTAGACAGTTTGGCTCACGTAATGGTGGACCCGAGATCCAGGTTATTAAAAATGAGACATTGTTTTTGTTGGATTTGTTGCAATATGTAGCTGAGTTTATTCAGCTCTTGGTTAAGTAATTGAAGATTTTATTTTTGGTTTTGATTTAGGTGATTGATTATAAAACTCAGCAAAGTAGACTCTTCCCTTTGCTGGCTTCTGCTTATGCCTTTAGATTTGTTGGTGAATGGTTGAAATGGCTGTACACGGATGTGAAGCAAAGGTTGGAAGCTAATGACTTCTCAACATTGCCTGAGGCCCATGCTTGTACGGCAGGCTTGAAGTCCTTGACAACTTCCGCAACAGCTGTGAGTGTTCAATTTGTTATACTATATATGGTGTGTGTGTGTGTATAATATATGTATATATACATGTATTTAATGTTGTCTTTGTGATCTCTTAAGATTAATTAACCATTGGCCAGCCACTTGATATATATATATATAATATATATAGGGTCAACTTCAAATGTGAACTAATCTTTCATTGTGAACGTGAGGACAGTCGAGAGCGCGCCACGTGGCATATTCAATTTGAATATTCATGTATTATTCAAACTGAATACCACTAAATTCAGTGTTATTTAGTTTGAATAATACATGAATATTCAGACTGAATATGCCACATGGCAGGATTTTAGTGGTCCTCACGTTCACAATGAATGATTAGTTCACATTTAAACCTGACCCTATATATATAATTTATTTGAGTTAAAGCTAGAATTGGGCCTTCGGTTTAATTTGCATTTGTACATGTTCGTTCAGGATGGAATTGAAGAATGTCGAAAACTATGTGGTGGTCATGGCTACCTTGTTAGTAGTGGGATTCCCGAGCTATTTGCAACTTACGTTCCCGCTTGTACGTTTGAAGGAGACAATGTTGTCATGATGTTACAGGTATTTCATGTGATAAAAATCACCTCAACTAATTAGTATCTCACTAAAGGCCCAATGCCCATTTGGTATGGAGGAATGTTCTTAAGGGATTTGAATTTTGTGCAAGGATCTAGAATTGGGATGATTAGGAATCTTTGGTGTATTGGTTTGTAGGACTTGCAATGGAATTGAATTCCTCCATTCTTTATATGTAATTTACAAAAACAAATTATAAAAACAATTAAATTACCTTTTTTATTAATTGATTTGTTACAAGTTTTATATAAATTTTAAAACAATCACGAACAAATTCTATGAAATCCCGTTAATTACCAACTATCCCTATGGGATTTATGGGATTTCTAAATCCCATGTTCGTGGGATTTCAATTCTTGATTTTCCTTTAAACCAAACGTGGAATTGGAGCGGAATCCGGTTACAAATCCCACAAACCAAACGGGTCCTAAGGGCGTTGGTTTGTAGCCCGGGGCCTCCTGGTTTAGTAAAACATATAGCGAAAGAAGGCATTATGCGCAATGTTTATGCTTTATTGTGATCATATGATGATCAGATACTTGGTTTTCTTACTGGGTATTCCTAAATTGCAACTATCTTCATGTTTCAAGTGCATTGGTTGATAAATGTCGTTTTTCTTGTTCGAAACTTTATAGGTTGCAAGGTTTCTTGTGAAGACAGTCTCGGAGCTGGGATACAAACAGCCAGTTGGGACAACAGCTTATATGAGACGAGTGACAGCTCTTATGCAAAGTAATTGTGCCGTTAGGACTGGTAAATCTTTTTCATGTATATACACTAAAAATATGTTTATTAGCTATTCGAAATGCATATTGAATCATTAATTACCGCAATAACATTTCAATCTTTAACGGCTTTATTGACCACAATGGAATGCAGCTGAGGAGTGGCTGAACCCTGGTGTAGTAGTTGAAGCATTTGAAGCAAGGTCTACTAGAATGGCTGTTGCCTGTGGTCAACGGTTAGCCAAGTTTGAAAATCCCGAAGAAGGTAATGCTGTCTTTTAGGAATTAATGTTTGCTTTAAGGTTTAACCATGGTTAATTAATGTACATTTTCATGTGAATATGCTACAGGGTTTGCAGAACTATCGGCTGATTTAGTCGAAGCATCACTTGCTCATTGCCAAGTAATTGTTGTCTCCAAGTAAGCTCTACCAATAATGTTGATAATAATTGGCATAATCATACCACATGGTTATTAGTTTTAAGGAAGAGATCTCCTCGTAGGGTCCACTACCTAGACCTACGAGCGGATTGTGTCTGGGTAGGCCCTTCCCTAGGTATGTTAGATACCTTAAATATACCCCGCCCCCTATTTTCATGCCAACAATCTCCTTGGAAACAACTTCTTTGTCTCTTTAAATAGAGCTAAGATGTGCATAAATCTTATCCCTACTAGTCCCTACCAAATTGGATATACCGGGTTTGTTTTGTTTGGTTTGGTTTATACCTACCCGTCTCCTTGAAGAAATTAGTCTTGCATTTGATTAATTTAAAAACCATCGGTATTTTGCAGGTTTGTCGAAAAATTGCAACAAGAAATCCCTGGAAAGGGGGTTAAACGATTATTAGAAGTGTTGTTCTACGTCTATGCATTATTTCTTCTTCACAAGCACCAAGGTGATTTCCTTGCAACCGGGTATCTTACGCCCAAACAAGCCTCACTTGCCAACGACCAACTCAGGATTTTGTATTCTAAGGTTAGTTATTATCTTCTTTCGTATTTAATAGAACTTGATTTTTTTTTCTTCTATTCTTCGAAGGGTATTTTAGATATTTAATTAACCGTGTCGAGTAAACATTGGAATTTGAATGGGGTTGGAGGGTGTACGCATTTTAAAAGATTCAACGATATGTGAAGTATAAATGTTCTGTGTTTTCTGACTCATTGAAGCTATAAACTCTCCATTAGGTCCGTCCAAATGCAATTGCCTTGGTTGATTCATTCAACCACACCGATCACCTCCTCAGTTCAATTCTTGGGCGTTATGACGGAAATGTGTATCCAAAACTCTATGAGGCCGCTTTTAACGATCCGTTCAACGACTCAGATATAGCTGACGGCATCCATCAATACGTCCAACCAATGCTGAGGCAAGAGCTACACTCTGCTAAGCTATAAGAAGCTTGTAAGAATCTAACCAACATGTTACTTGTTTATCAATTATTGTTCTCATTCATCAAAAACACTGGTTTTAATTGTATTTTTACATTTTTGCAAAATAAGAATAAGAGTATCCTCAAGGTACGAGTCCCATGACCTATCATGGAAGAAGTAAATTATGTGTCCCAGGAGCAAGTGATTGGTGCATGGAGTCGAACCACATGCCTCTTATTCATCTTGGTTAAATTATTTTTGTGGAAGGTGGATTATTTTAGCATGTGTGTTTAATGGCCTAAGGCTTAAATTTTTTCAATATATTTCAGTTTTGTTTTCTAAATTGTGGGTGTTTTGTCCAATTTGCATGCACTTATGTTAATTTTATGGATGTTGTAATAGTTGAACAAACCTACAATGGCTTTGATGTGCCTCAAAATGATGACGCTCGGGGGGTGTTTGGGAGTGCTTATTTGAAAGTGCTTATTAGCTTTCGGGAAAGCAATAAGTTGTTTTTATGGTATTTGGATAAAGTGCTTATGACTTTTTAGGAAAGCAATAAGGAGATTTTTAAGAAGGCAAATTTTTTTAACTTATTAAAAAAGTTGATAAACATTTTTTATCATAAACACTCCGAAACACCTCTTGGAAATTAACTCAAGGCCGTTTCATTTGAGCTTGTTAAGAGTTGATTCCACAGGGTTGTATAGAAAAGCAAAAACTATTCGGTATTATGGTAGACAAATTTCATAAAGAGGATATCCGTTTTCTGAATTTTTTCAGGAACATACTTTTAGAAGATGCATTTGATAGTCGTCTATAGTTCAAAAAAATTATAGTGTTTTAAAAGTCTAAGGTTTAAAGTAAGTTTTTTTTTTTCTTTCAAAATGTACTTTAAAAACAAATCAAATCGTTCCTATGTCATTTCTAACATTTGTTATAAAATTATTTCTAACATAATTTGGCCCAAACCACAAAGACCAAATATGTAATTAACTCTTTAATATATATTTAAGAGAAAAAAAGGTAAAAGAGAGCTCAGTTTAAGAAGGTTTCAAAACCTATCCCCCTACCTCCTTCTTGCTAAACCAAACCCCCCCCCCCCCCCCCCCCCCCCCCCCCTACACGAGCCATGGTATGCATGGTTTAACAAATATTATTAATTCTAATGCAAGAAAATTTACAACAAAGATTAAATTACAATCACACAAACGAAAATATAAATATGATCTCACATAATCTAGCTCTGGCATCACATACCGCAACATTTCAATTGTTTTTAATTATAATGAGTTATTGGAGCCTGCACCTACATATCCTACAATTATCATGGGAGATAAATCATTAAGTCAATTGTACATGATGGTGCCCAACTAAAATGTGGACCTTCATGGATGACCACCATTCTTTATTTTTGGTTCTCCTAGGTCAGGGGCGGACCTACCCTTACGAGAGGGAGATCCCGTGCACCCGCTCAACTAACTACCGTAAAGAGGGAAAAAAATAGGTGTCTTAAAGGTGCACCCGCTTAATTTTTAGAGTGCTCCTAAATAATTTTAAAACTAACATTGAAACAAGAGTACATAGTTGGTGCATTGGCAATAAGGGTGGCAGTTTCCGACACGACCCGTCAACCCGACACGACACAACACGGAAATTTCGAGGGTTGGGTTGAGGTTTTCTGATCCTCCAACCCGTCAACCCTCCAACCCGCCAAATTTCGCGGGTTGACCCACCGGGTTGGCGGGTTGACCCGCGAACCCATTTATATTTAATTAACTATTTTTAATTTATATATTTCGTTATTATTATATTATAAAAAAATAAAAAACTAAAGAAATTACAAATCAAAAATCAATTTAATTGAAAACTGAAAACTAGCGGCCATTGAATTAACCCTAAATCGTCTTCTCTTCTACTCTTCTAGCCACTCTCACGACTTCTCTCTCCCTCTCGCTTCAGTTCACCGGAGTCCAGCCACTCTTGGTTTATTTGAACTTGAAACTTGTTTATTTGAACTTGAAACTTGTTTGGCTGTATTTGGTATTTTGGTACTTGGTTGTATTTGGTATTTTGATTGTTTTTTGATGTTGTTTACTTGTTTTTATTTGAATTATATAAAGTATGAGCTTTGACCCGTCAACCCTTTTATGACCCACCAACCCATTTATGACTCACCAACCCGCCAACCCGCTAACCCCACGACCCTTCGTGGGTTGGGTTAAAGAACTCGACACGATTAGTTAAATGGGTTGGGTTGGGTTGAGGTTTTCTGACCCTCCAACCCGCCAACCCGTGACCCGCCAACCCTTCAACCCGCGAATTGCCACCCCTAATTGGCAAATTCCAAGGTTGTAAAATCTTCGGTGAATTGGAAGGACGTGGGTTCAAATCCCACTGAATCGATATTTTCAGTTTTTAAATTGCAATATAAATAGTATATTCAATAACTTCTACAGTAACATTTAACTAGGTTTTTTATCCCGCGTTGCAGGGAGATGAGTGGTTATAAAAATATAACAATATAAATGAATACAAACAGTTGAAATATAACATAAATTGATAGGACAACTATTACTTAAGTGACGATTAACCTAGAAAAGAAAATTTCATAAGAAAATATAAAATTGAAATTCGGTTGATGTAGATTTTGGTGTGGTCAATATCTTTAATTAACCATAGCGATCAAAATTAGGATTAGATCTTCAAAATAAAATAACGATTAATTCTTTGAAATAAATAACAATCAAGTCTTCGGAATTAAGACTCATTCTTTTAACAATTAGGTGTTTAAACATTTTCTAAAAGACTATATAATGGCATGAATTGTAAATATTTAAAATATTTTTACGTAGTATATGCTATATAAAATATCATAATCAAATTAAAAATATTCAATATTGGACTCATTTGAAAGGTGTCGAAGAGACGATTATAATGATATAACTTGTCAAAAATAAAACGTATTTTAACGTGTTTTAGTTGAAATACAATTATATGTGTTAATATAATGAAAATGAAAAATTAAAGATTAAAAACTAAAAAGTATAAAAGTAAATAGTTCCATAACTATAATGTTGCTACGATGGTAGCAGCGGGAATTTTTCTTGTAGCTCGGGGCTGTAGTATGTTCCAAGGGTTGGGCTGTTCGTTCTGCGAATAGCTCGTAATGCTGCGTCTCTTCCGAGACCGGGACCCTTAATCATAGTTATAAGGGTGAAAAATGTAAATTTTAAAATAATTAAATATAAATAAACTTGAATATATTTGGATGTGTCTTATAAAATATATTTTTAAATATATTTATGTTTTGTTTTTATTGTTTATTAATTTTTTTCACTATTCCTTAGGGATAGTAAAAAAAAGTTGGTAAATGTTAGGAGTTATAATAACACATTAAATGCTTTATTGATTTTGTATATCTTTTATTTATCACAACTTTTTTTTATCTTGTTATTCTATTGCATTTTTAATTTTATTTTTGCCACTAATTTAATAATCATTGCTCTTGTCAAATTGTATTTTTCAATTTCGTTTTAATCATTGATTTAATGATTATTAGTTTTGTTAGATTGTATTTTCTAATTTTACTTTAGTATTGATTTGATGATTGTTCCTCCATATTTTAAATTCATAAGAAAATGAAATAAAATGCATATGTTAATTCTGGTTTGCAAAACATTTTGTTTAATGCTAGAAATTCTTGATATATAATAAAACTAATTACAAACCCAAGAAAAAACATAAGCAATCAATATCAAATGCTAAAAGTTTGAATACTTTTTATAATCAACCAAAATAAATTAAAATTGTAGTGGTGAACCCAGCTAAAAACACATCGGGTATAGCTGTATAGGACATAGTTTTGTGTTTATTCAAACGGTCAAGGTCGATTCAATTTGTAAAAGTGTATTACTCCTGAAATTGATATAATAATGTTCCTTGACGTCAAACCGCATCAATTTTTCCCTCTCATAACATTCACCTTTTTACGAGCTTTTGGTCTAACTTAAAGGTGCACCCGCTAAAAAAAATTCATGAGTCCGCCACTGTCCTAGGTCTTGGAGTATCTTTAACATCTATGTTAAATTTTTTCTAAAATAGAGTGAAAAAAGTTAGAATTTAAAAAAAAAATTGCATTCAACTCCAACAGCTATTCTATTATAACAACTATAATTATTCATATTGGTTAGAGCATTAAAATAATCATTTCCCTTGTAAACATTTATTTTCAATTTATCCTATTGGTTGGAGTACTCTCACCATTTAGATATTTCTCTAAATTTAGAGATTTTTATATTATAACATAGAGGATATATAGCATAGGTGTTGAGCAACAAATAT
Source organism: Centaurea solstitialis (assembly GCA_030169165.1). Lineage (NCBI taxonomy): Eukaryota > Viridiplantae > Streptophyta > Magnoliopsida > Asterales > Asteraceae > Centaurea > Centaurea solstitialis. The sequence goes on along the minus strand of CM058042.1, from coordinate 27,787,607 downwards.
GCTAAATCTTTCTGTTTTTCTATTTTAGCATAGATGTTGGAGATGCTATTAACTACCCCTACCCCTACCCCAGCCTAATCTAATATAATTATAGTCCTTAGCTAGCATTAGTTCGATCTAGGTTTGACAATCTTAACCGATCTTAGCTAAACTTGAGTTTGTTTTAAATGAAAAAAGTTTTTTTTTTTTTTTTGCTTTCATGGAAGCAATGCAAACATCTGTAATTCCAAAAAGGAAGTGTTGAACTTATAGAATTCGATTGTCACATGAGACCATTAATATCGAGTTTTGATTCAATTCAAACAATCTTTAACCAGTATAATTTCAAAAAGGGTTTTCTTATTCCCACCCTTGAATTCTTATTTACACCCCATCCACCCTCCTATCTCACTCCCACTAGATATCCTACTAATTACAATGTAATCTTTATCCTATAATTACTCCATCATTAATTACTTTATTTCTTTTTAACCTTAATTTTTTTTATTTACAACATTAATTATCCAATACACTTTTACAAAATATTTTTAACATTAGTTATAATATTAACATTTTAATTCTTTTTAACATTAACTATTACACTTTTATTATTTTTAACAATGATTATTTGATTTTTTTTATTATTTCTACAACTACAACTATAAATTAATCTAATATGTTTATGTATGCAATAAATATATTATTGTTAAATATATCACATATAAAAATAATTTTAGCAATAATGATTTTTTTTTAAATTTATTTTAGTAATATAGTATAATTTTTTTTTTCAAAAACCAAGTCATGAAATTAAATATTTTTGTCATTTCAAGTATTGAAAAATTTAGAAAAGAAAAGAGAGTGATATAAAATTATTTGATGTGTGGTGTGATAGTAGATTAGAGAGATTAATTTATATAGATGAAATAGTTTGTTAATAATTAATATATATATGTTATAAAAATGCAAGCGATTTAATAAACGAAGTTGTTCTTGTAACACCCCTTTTTCCCTTTTACGCAAGTTAACGGATTTCCTTTAAGTTAAACTTATTTTGTGTATTACTGTTTCCAAAAGTTGAGGGGTTCAGTTGTTAATTATGGAACTTAAGGGTTGATTAGAAGGATATAAGCCAAAGGAAACCCTCCACTCCCCTGGAAATCGATCATCAGGGAGTTGGGAGAGAGAGAGAGAGTTGGCGATGGAGAGATTTGAAGAGCAAGGAGATCAAATTGAAGGCTTACGGTGGATCTATTGGGGTTGTGACTACTTAATTCGCATTAAAGGTATGATCTTTATGCTTGTACTCAATCATTGGTGTAGTATTGAATAATTCTTGGGTTAGGGTTAAGGGTTGGAAGTGGTGACCAATTGGTCATCAATTGGTATGAAGTTTATGAAATTGAATGTTTATAAACGTTAGATTTTGACCATGGATGATGTAGAAACTTGATTTTGGCTTGTTTTGATCAAGAAACCGTTTTAGGGCGAGAGGAGAGGGAAAGGGGAAATTTTCGGATTTCCCGTCAGGATTGCGCGGCTGTGGGAAAACGGCTCGTTCTCCCTCGTCAACCGTTGGATCGTCGTGAAATTTTGACAGTAGGTTCACGACTCATCAATCTACAATCTGACCGGAGGGATTAGCGATCGGAGTTTCCAGTTGAGAGCAGCAACTTCCCGAAGTGGACTGGAATTTTCAGAAAGTCGAATTTTGGTGTTTTGAAGATTTGGGTGGTGTGTGCGTGCGATTCTCGAAGGCAAACGGCGGATAATCAAGTGTGGTTTGTTAATAGATCTCAAGGTATGAATTCTAAACCCCCCTTTAATTGTTGGATAGTGTAGTCATCACGATTTGGGTCAAGTATGAGAGTTCGGGTTAAGTTTTGGGGGGGTAATTGCATGAACACCGATTTGGGTGTAATTGATTAGTGTTTTGGTGTAATTATTGTCATGTGGTTGTGTATAATTGTTATGGGATGTTATATGAACTTGATTTCGATGGGTTCGGTCGAAATTGGAGTTGTAGCTAAAAACCCTCGTTGGTAGTCGCAACCCGCGACTTCCGTTTTGAGTCCGTTTTAAACCGTTTGGTCGAGGTAGTTTATGGGACTTCTTAGGGACTTGTTTAGGCTTCTTTTAGGACTGTTTGAGGGTCCTAATTATAGTTATAAATTGTTGCAAATTCAGGTGTTCGGTTAGAGGGATCGTACTAGTTTTGCGTGTTGGTTATCGCGGCGATTCAGGTGAGTTTCACTGTACGTGCTTTATATTATTGTGAATGTATATATGCGTAATTTGTGTGTGAGTTACACTACGTGTACTCTTTTCCGTTATGTATGTATGTATTGTGATTGTGTGTGTGAAAGGGAACCACATGCCCTTGATGAGTTGTGGGGGCGGACTCGCGTCCTAAGCTGGCGAGAAAAAGGGAACCACATGCCCTTGATGAGTTGTGGGGGCGGACTCGCGTCCTAAGCTGGCGAGAAAAAGGGAACCACATGCCCTTGATGAGTTGTGGGGGCGGACTCGCGTCCTAAGCTGGCGAGAAAAAGGGAACCACATGCCCTTGGTGAGTTGTGGGGGCGGACTCGCGTCCTAAGCTGGCGAGAAAAAGGGAACCACATTCCCTTGGTGAGTTGTGGGGGCCGACCCGTGTCCAAACTGACGGGAGAAAGGGAACCACATGCCCTTGGTGAGTTGTGGGGGGCCGACCCGTGTCCAAACTGACGGGAGCTTTATGACCGCATGAGAGTCGATTATTGTTTGGCATTATTGGTTGGTTATTTGTTGGAATTATCGTTGAAATTATTTCATTGGAAATTTTGAATTGGTATATGATTGTTGTTGTGATTGTGATGGCACCGATTATGGTATGTGCGTGCATGGTAACATAAGGTACGTGCGGTGTTTGCTCACTAAGCTTATAGCTTACCCTTTAGTTGTTTCCCCTTTTTTTTCAGGTTCGGGATTGGGTGTGGGCAAAGGCAAGGCTCCGCTTTGAGGCTAGCTGCGAGGATGGTTCCGACAAGTGAATTGGGTATTTTCTTAATATAATTATTGGAACATAAATATTTGTAATTAATTATTTCTTGCGGGATAACTGTAATAAATCTATTTAACGTTTTCGTAACTTGAATGTTATTTTTAGTTATAATGGTGAAAATGTGGTTTATATTCTTAAAATTACTAGTTAATATTATTTTCGAAATACTGGTGTTACAACTTGGTATCAGAGCCTGAGTTTAAGAGAATCAGCACACACGCTTGCGAGTGTGTGTGTGGTTGGACTTAAACTAGGAGATTTTTGAAAAAGAAAGTTTATAAAAGAGTTGGAACCGTCGGCTAGAGCTTCAAAACGGAGGTGAGCAATACTTACGTTACCTGTATGTTTATTGATAAATTGTTGAGATGCTAAGTTGAGTGTGGGATTAAATGCTACTAACTGCATGTGTCATGTGATATGTATAATGTGACTAGTTGGGAATTTATTTGTTGCATATGTAGTCCTTGGATTGGGATTTTGAGGATGGTACCAAGACCCAGTTTATACGATGATAATTTGGTAAGGGATTGCTAGGCATGTCCTTGTTTGGTGGTTGGCTAGTGACCCCGAGCCAAATTATCATTACCGGTTGGTTATAGTAGTACGGGCCCAAATAATAGTACTACTATAAACACCTGTATGGGCTAGGAATTGGTTAAATCTTGGGAATCTCGATAAATGGACTATGTTTGTGGTTTGGGTAGCTGTGAAGTGGATGTTTGACCATGAGGTCAACTGTGTTTGTTTGTGTTCGTATTGATATAGAGATGTGATCTAGTCTTTAGGCTTGCACGCGCATTATTGACTAGTGATTGGATCTTGCATGAGCACTAGTTATGATAGGGGAGTGTAGTGAGACACTCTAGTTAATGGTGATTGAGTAAGGTTGATTGATTCTTGTTGTACTTACATGAGTAGAGTAAGGGATCTAGTTTATAGAGTTGCGTGTGTACCAATGGCTAGAAGTGGCAAGAACTTTAGTGTTGAATAGTAAGTGTAGGCGAGCACTCTAATTGTAAATATTAGTATTGCCTTGTGATAGACATGTCTCTAAGTGGCCCTGTTTGGGTGTTCGGAGTAGTGACCTTAGGAAATCGTTCAATTGGCAGGAATTAATAAGGTTGTGTAAATAGACTGCTTATTCCCACTCGGTGGATTAGGAGCACCGGCATGGATTTCTTATTTTTTACGTCGTATATTTTTGGTTCAACAAAGTACGTCTATGTTTATTTGATATTTTACAGGTGTACGGATTCCTTATTCCCCCATGTATGTATTTGATCTATTAAGTTCGTTTGTGTTTATTTGATACGTATGTAGGGATGCTTTAATTCCCTCTTATTATTATGGGTTTATTATATGAGTATCAATTCGTCATTTCAATTGTGTTAATTGATTCGTTGAATACATTTGGTTTCTATGTTTCCTATCAATTCGTTCCGTTCGATTTTAAGATTATCATGTTTTTACGTTCCATCAAAGTGTTTTACGTTTCCATTCGATTAGATGGTACATCGGTCATGTTTTCGTCAATAGTTAATCATTTGTTCTCGGGTTAGTCCTTTTTTGGTTTTATGTATGCTAGACCGATATTTCAATCTATAAAAACAATGAAACCTTTTTTTTATAATCTGCAAAATTTTATTTTAGAAAATTCGGGTTATTTTAAAAAATCATAACAAATCACTCGTTTATCGGATCAAGGCATACGATATGTTTTCGAAAACCTCGAGACGTCCTCTACAAAATGTTATCACACGATGAAACTGTGATTTTGAGTCTAAGAGGGCTAAAATCTATGTTTTCAAAAACTGCTCTCATTTTAGACAAGAACAGCGCAACCGTTTTCAAAAATTCGTATTGGGTTCATTTTAAATCCGATTCAGTCCGTTCTTGATTCGTTGGAATCCCAAGACGTTGATCTAAAACTTCCGTTTAGATATGTTTTTCTAAAACCTATTGAAAATATGTTAAATTGCTCTAATTCTAAACGTCTAAAATGCTGGAAATAGTGCAACTCGATTTCTAATAGTTATAAGTATAAAATTCACATTCTGCGCTTGGCTTTGATTTGCTGTACGGATTCTTAAGTTTTTATTTCGTTTAAACGACTCATTTTACGAAAATTATTCCCTAAGCGTCTTTGGAAATTCCGAGTGAAAAACTCAATCATTCGACTTTTTATATCGTATCGTTCGCTTCCCTAAATTGTTTGACGGCTTATGCTTTTGTAAAAACTTCGTTTTCTAACCAACCATTTTACTTGCTTCATATCGATAAAAACCTACATTTTCTTCAAAATACACCGTTTATTTTTCCGGTAAAACTATATGAAGCTTTATGTCCTTAAAGTACTTCACTTAGCATTTTCCTTGATAGTGGATCGTTGAATTGTGTCTTTTGATTACCACAACTATTTGTTCGTCTCCTCTTTTGTGCTCGTGTAGGAGCTATTTATGTGTAAATATGTTAAACTGTACGATTTTTTTTTAGTATGGAATGCTGAAAATCGTACGTCTCGATTTCTAAAAGTCGTGTTTATAGTTTTTGTTCGGATTCGATTCTTGACAGGATTTTGAGGCATCCAGAGGATTTGGAAAGGATTCGTTGTGTGGTTTGGGTTCACTATAGGTTGGATTTAGCCTATAGAGTTGGTGTAGAGTTAGATTGCGCTATAGGTTAGTTAAACCTGTAGAGTCAGTGTGGAGAGCAGTTGGCTCGCTAGAATACTCAATCGGTTGACTAAGATCCTAGAGCAGTACGGTTGAGTATGCGTTAGTGCACGTCGTAAGATATGGTACTAGGTGTATATGAGGTTGTATATAGTTTTTGGTGGTCAATAGAGGGGGGTTTACCTAGAGACAGTAAGCCCTGACTCAAGGACACATGTTTATGATTAAGGTTGGAGAGTCACTCCAGCAGTTGCAGTTAGGATAGTCTCTCTAGTTAGAGAGAGAGGTTAGTCGGATGATAGACCCGAAGATCGAGACAGCTCTGGCAGCTAGGGGTCTTAAAGTCAAGGTCTACAGTAGAGACGCTGATTATTTTCGTAGTGGATTCGAAGGTAATTGTTATTTCTTCTTGGAAGAATTGATAAGGATGACAGAAACTTAGGGTTGTGTTTGGTTAGCATCCTTAACCATAGGTTACTCTAAGTGGCTGTTTAGAGAGCAGTGCCTGCTGCTTTTAGAGTTTGCAGTCGAGTTCCGGATCAACCTCATACCAACTCCTATGAAAGAAGCTGATGTAAAGATTTGGAATGGATTGGTGGAGTCGGAATCAAGCGACTGTGGATGGTGCAGGCCAGACGGTTCGTATCCAAGGCCCAAGTGGGGGAAAGTTGGTTGTGTATGGAGAGAGGGAGCGAACCGGGTCTGTGGGCCGATGCTGGATAGATCGGTAATAGTTTTCGAGTGTTATTGTGGTAAAGCATGGAGCGAACACTTGTTGTTTGAAATTGTTGTAGATTTGGGTTAGGAATGGAAGGGTGAATATGACTATATGTGTTAAGATGTTAGATTCGGAGATAAGAGAGGGTGTGATGATAGTGAGGTGCATTAAGTGCACGAAGAGGCCGAGCCGGTCGTCCAGACTAATCTTTTCTTGATTCTTGTGTTTCCTACACTGGTGGTTACACCCGTAGGCTTCGAGGATCAAGTAGGGACTGTCGGTATTTGGTGTTTGAGACTAAATGGTGTTAATGTGACAGGAGTTGTTGATGCGATTCGCAATAGAAATAGATGGAGTAGGGGTTATATAAACCCTATAATAGTTTATGTATTTAAATGGTGAAGTTACCGTTACACCCCAACGATTGTGAAATGCATGGAATAAGGGTTCGAGCTCCAATTGGAGGATGAAATACGAAGGGACTACCCTGAATTGTTCCAAGAATAGTCGATTTCGGGGACGAAATCCTGGTAAGTGGGGGAGAGTTGTAACACCCCTTTTTCCCTTTTACGCAAGTTAACGGATTTCCTTTAAGTTAAACTTATTTTGTGTATTACTGTTTCCAAAAGTTGAGGGGTTCAGTTGTTAATTATGGAACTTAAGGGTTGATTAGAAGGATATAAGCCAAAGGAAACCCTCCACTCCCCTGGAAATCGATCATCAGGGAGTTGGGAGAGAGAGAGAGAGTTGGCGATGGAGAGATTTGAAGAGCAAGGAGATCAAATTGAAGGCTTACGGTGGATCTATTGGGGTTGTGACTACTTAATTCGCATTAAAGGTATGATCTTTATGCTTGTACTCAATCATTGGTGTAGTATTGAATAATTCTTGGGTTAGGGTTAAGGGTTGGAAGTGGTGACCAATTGGTCATCAATTGGTATGAAGTTTATGAAATTGAATGTTTATAAACGTTAGATTTTGACCATGGATGATGTAGAAACTTGATTTTGGCTTGTTTTGATCAAGAAACCGTTTTAGGGCGAGAGGAGAGGGAAAGGGGAAATTTTCGGATTTCCCGTCAGGATTGCGCGGCTGTGGGAAAACGGCTCGTTCTCCCTCGTCAACCGTTGGATCGTCGTGAAATTTTGACAGTAGGTTCACGACTCATCAATCTACAATCTGACCGGAGGGATTAGCGATCGGAGTTTCCAGTTGAGAGCAGCAACTTCCCGAAGTGGACTGGAATTTTCAGAAAGTCGAATTTTGGTGTTTTGAAGATTTGGGTGGTGTGTGCGTGCGATTCTCGAAGGCAAACGGCGGATAATCAAGTGTGGTTTGTTAATAGATCTCAAGGTATGAATTCTAAACCCGCCTTTAATTGTTGGATAGTGTAGTCATCACGATTTGGGTCAAGTATGAGAGTTCGGGTTAAGTTTTGGGGGGGTAATTGCATGAACACCGATTTGGGTGTAATTGATTAGTGTTTTGGTGTAATTATTGTCATGTGGTTGTGTATAATTGTTATGGGATGTTATATGAACTTGATTTCGATGGGTTCGGTCGAAATTGGAGTTGTAGCTAAAAACCCTCGTTGGTAGTCGCAACCCGCGACTTCCGTTTTGAGTCCGTTTTAAACCGTTTGGTCGAGGTAGTTTATGGGACTTCTTAGGGACTTGTTTAGGCTTCTTTTAGGACTGTTTGAGGGTCCTAATTATAGTTATAAATTGTTGCAAATTCAGGTGTTCGGTTAGAGGGATCGTACTAGTTTTGCGTGTTGGTTATCGCGGCGATTCAGGTGAGTTTCACTGTACGTGCTTTATATTATTGTGAATGTATATATGCGTAATTTGTGTGTGAGTTACACTACGTGTACTCTTTTCCGTTATGTATGTATGTATTGTGATTGTGTGTGTGAAAGGGAACCACATGCCCTTGATGAGTTGTGGGGGCGGACTCGCGTCCTAAGCTGGCGAGAAAAAGGGAACCACATGCCCTTGATGAGTTGTGGGGGCGGACTCGCGTCCTAAGCTGGCGAGAAAAAGGGAACCACATGCCCTTGGTGAGTTGTGGGGGCCGACCCGTGTCCAAACTGACGGGAGAAAGGGAACCACATGCCCTTGGTGAGTTGTGGGGGCCGACCCGTGTCCAAACTGACGGGAGCTTTATGACCGCATGAGAGTCGATTATTGTTTGGCATTATTGGTTGGTTATTTGTTGGAATTATCGTTGAAATTATTTCATTGGAAATTTTGAATTGGTATATGATTGTTGTTGTGATTGTGATGGCACCGATTATGGTATGTGCGTGCATGGTAACATAAGGTACGTGCGGTGTTTGCTCACTAAGCTTATAGCTTACCCTTTAGTTGTTTCCCCTTTTTTTCAGGTTCGGGATTGGGTGTGGGCAAAGGCAAGGCTCCGCTTTGAGGCTAGCTGCGAGGATGGTTCCGACAAGTGAATTGGGTATTTTCTTAATATAATTATTGGAACATAAATATTTGTAATTAATTATTTCTTGCGGGATAACTGTAATAAATCTATTTAACGTTTTCGTAACTTGAATGTTATTTTTAGTTATAATGGTGAAAATGTGGTTTATATTCTTAAAATTACTAGTTAATATTATTTTCGAAATACTGGTGTTACAGTTCTTTAGCAAAAGAAGAAGGCAAGGATACGAGATTTGTAAAATAACATGATTTGTATAGAAACGAGAAGTATATATAAAACCGAGATTTGTAAAGAAAAATGAGTTAGTAAAATGAAAGTTATAAAATAATAAATATTCTTCTTTATTTAACTTAACAAAAAAGAAGAAAGAAAAAATATTGACATAAATAGACATAGATAAAGTTGGCTTTTTTAAAACTTTCCTTTTCAGTATCATTTACACCCTAAACAAGGGTGTAAATAACAGAACCCTTTCAAAAATGGGTTTTTTTTAGGCCCAAAGACTAAAGTGGGGCCTATTTGATTCTTGAAAGGTTTAGGAGGCGTTTGGTTCGTCTAAAGGAATGAAAATGGGAATGATAATGAAAATAGGGTAGAATGGGAATGATTATTTATCATTATATTCTATTATATTCTTGTATATTCCCTTGTATTACTAGTGTTTCAAGAGAGAAAAAAAAACTTCCATCTTCTTCCACACACACAGTGTCATCTTCACCATTTCCAACAGCATATCTCCATTAATTGATTTCCAACGAATGAAGGAAGCATCAAACAAATGCAATCTATAAAATCCAAAATTGACCCATTTCTTCTCCATCTTTGCTTCTGCCATCGTCCACCAAAAAAGAAAAGAAAACAAAATTGAAAACAAACAAAATCAAACAGATCTGAAAAACAAAACAAAATCGAACAAGATCTGAAAAGAACCAAATCAAACCAAATGAAAAATGAGAAGAAAAAACCAAGACGGGTGAACAAATAAAACCAATCGGAAAAACCAAAGTCGAACCAGAGAACAAAGCTGAACCAAATCGGAAAAGATGAAGTCAAGAAGAAGAATCCGAACCATGGAAATAAAAACAAAATCGAACCAGATGAAGGCTTCAAATCAATGCTTCCATCTCTTCAAACAGTGATTTGGTATATAGGTAATGGTTACAATTGAATGTTTTTATCCCCATTTGGGAGGAATGAATTTTGGAAATCTATTATATGATTGATTATATTTTGTAAACCAAACAACATTATTCATTCCATTATCATTCCTTGTTTGAACCAAACAACATCAATCATTTTCATTCCCATTCCTAACCCTCTAATCCCCCAACCAAATAACATGGACTCTCAACATGATCTTTTTTTTTTTATGTTTTAAGTGCTAAATTTTCTATTTATGTATTAATTATCAATAACTTTTAAATAATAAACATTTAATAATGACATAACATTCCGCTGTATTTAGTGTAAATAACATTATATTTGATGATTTATTTGAAATTTTACAAATTCCAATAAATAAGAACATTTATAATAACTTTTTTATAATTTCTTTAAAATGAAAAGAGATAAATCTCCAGAAAACTTATATTCTAAATCCATGTTTTTTTTTTACTTTGAAGTGAATTACATTCTTGTTCCTTGTGTTTTACACCAACTTATGGATTCTATCCCTAAATGGAATATATACACTCATAACGCCTATAGTTAGCATTTTTTTTAAATCCGCCTAGTCATAGTCATTCAAACGGTTAAGGTTTGGAGGCTTTATGAGATGGTAAATAATAGGTTTGGGGTAATATTCATAAAAGAAAACATGGGAAAATAGATAATGATGTGGAGAAATCAAAAGAGATGAAGGGTGGACTGGAGAAAAAGTTAGAGAGGGAGAGATTTCAAGCAAACGAGACGAAGATGGAAATGTAGATGCACTCGATTTGTAAAACCTAGGGGTGTAAATGAGTTGCACCGAGGGCTCGAGCTTAGCTTGAGACTTTATGTTAAGCTCGAGCTCGGTGAGCTTTCATACTTCAAGCTTGAGTTGGACTCGTAAAAGATACATCATAGCTAAAGAATGGCTCGAAAAGCTCGTAATTACATAAAAAATAGGTTATTTAGGTTATGGCTTGAAAAAGCTCGGCTTGGCAAGCTCGAAAAGCTCGAAAGATACATATTTAGGTTATTTTGATATTTGCCTCTTATATATACATTATACATATACATAATATATATATATATATATATATGTGATACAAGGCTTGAAAAGCTCGATAAGAACTTGAGCCAAACTCTTAAAAGCTCGAGTTCAACTCGTTAAATATCGAGCTTCTTTTCTGGACTCGAGCTCGAACTCGATAAAGTTCGACTCAAATGACCCGAGCTCGAGCTCGAACTAGAGTTACTTAATAAAAGCTCGACTCTTTACACCCCTAGTCCCAAATTTTGTAAATGGAATCCTTACCTAATGCTCCCATCTTAAGTTCGTTTACATAATTATGAAGTGGTTAGACTAATCGTGGAATGAACCGAGAGAAGAAAAATACATTTTGGGGCCAGCACAAAGTTGGCGACAGTGCCCGGCGACTCTGTACCTAGCGCTCTTGCGTGGCAAAGTCGTGGAAGGGATGGTGCCCGTGATACATGTGTTGGTGAGAGTGCCTCGCGATTGTGACATTGGTCACTCTCACTTGGCACGATCGCAAAGAGCTGAGAACTCGTGGTACAGGCCATGCGAGTCACTATTGTGATATTGTCACTATCGCATGTCACAATCACCAATGGGGGTTTGGGCACCTTCCTTCCATACTATCTCATGCGACCCCTTCACATTTATTACAAATTTTGGGCATGTGAGCCTTCTCTTCTTGAAGATCCACATGTGGTTTCATCACCTAGGCTCGGGATCCAAGCTAGTTAGAAGAAGGTCCAAAGCTTCATCTCCATATTTCTTTTAAATCCTTGGTTTTTAGGTTATGAGCCAAACCAAGCATTGTGAGTATAGTCTTCATTTTTTAAAACTTATATAAATGTTAAAAATGATACATTCTATCTTCTCATGTGCTTTATTTAAGGTATCTAAGTGTTCGATGGATTTGGACCAACTAGGTCAAAGTTGGGTTTTTAAAAGGTTTTACATAATCCTTTAATGTTTTTGTACAAAAGAGGTTTGAAAGTGAGAATGAGGCCTAATGGTCATGTTTTGATGAAGTGTTGGAGTTTATTCTCAAGTATTCAATTTTTGGTTTTCTATGCCAAAATATGGTTTTACTTGAAATAGTAACCAAAGTGTGAAAATTTTGGTTGGACTTGATATTATTCATCACAAGGAAAATAATAAATATAGGAGGAAAACAAATATAAAAGGAAGGAAACCGAATACAAAAGAAAGGAAAAAATCTTCCAAAAAACTAGGCTAAGGAAAACAGAAAGGAAATATACAAATCTTGTAATCATGCACAAATATACGGCAATGAAAGTGAAGATTTTCACTCCCAACTTGCCAACCAAGAATCGAAAACGGTCCGCATTAAGTGCTTTAGTAAAGACATCAATAACTTGATGAGTTGTCGAAATAGGTCGTATCTCAATATATGGGTTCGAGCTCGAACTCAAACTCGATAAAGTTCGACTCAAACGACCCTGAAGCAGCCATTGCAGATCTAGTTTATTGGGTTAAACTAACATGTTCTGATACCACTTGTTAGGTCTTAGAATAAGATGGCTAAGCTACATGGTATTGTAGAAGAGGGGTTTAATACAATACTTTAAAATATAAACACAAAGATATACTTTTCAAATTCTTTTATTGAAAATCTTCAATTAGAATTACACTTAGAACACTTAGAACAAATTGTTGCAGAAAACAAACAACTTAAAAGTTATTTAAACAATCTAAGCACTTAGTACACTTAGTAGAATAAAGAACACAAATAAAACACTTAGTGAAAGTATGAAATTTTGGGGTTTAGAAAACTCTATTGATTTCAACTTCTAAGGAATAGAGAGCTTGAAAGCGTGACCATGCAAGTTACATGGTGTCTTCTATTTATAGTCCCATATGCATTGATGGCATGAGACACTTGTCATCTTGCTACTGAGGAGAACACTTTTGGTAATGACGCCAAATGAATCCTTTTTAAGTTCAGATAGACAATCCGTTGTGAATAATCTACATTGAAACCTTCAGAGACAATTATCTTTGCAGCTGAGCTATTTTGACCAAACAGGGAATGTCTTTATCATAAAGATATTTGAGATCAAAGAACAACACATTCCTTAGCAGAGCTATTTTGAGAGTGTCAAAGTTGCCCAACACCAAATTGGTTCTGTCAATTTGGTTGACAAAGATCGATAGGTCATCGATCGACCATGAGAGAGACCACCGATTTGGTTCTTCCAAATCGGTGGAGGGGTGACAAAGGTGATTGGCAACTAGGTTTCAAGGCTCACTACATTTTTTATCCACTTTATTGATGTAGTTGAGATTGTGTCAGTTCATCTTTGATTCATCGATATTTTTATGTACCTGAGTTGCAAACGAATCCAAAAGATAGATTCTAAAAGTTTTATCGGATGACATCTTCAAATTTATATCCCAACATATATATATATATATATATATAATTGTGTATGTGTGATAAACTAAATGTATATGTCTATAAATTTCGTTTGTATTTATGAATATATATATATATATAGTTCTAGAAGTATTTAGGGTTTATGACTTAGTGTATTTGGGTAACAAACTATTCGTTTGTACACAGAATATCATTGGACGATTTTTTGTATTCAATATACCATTGAACTATTTTTTTGTATACATTATACCATTGCAACCAGGAATAACCGGTTTTGACGTGGATCTGTACACATTATAGCATTGAACTATTTTTTTGTACATATTACACCATTAACCCAAAAATGTTTACAAAAAAGTGGCAATTTGATGGTGTAAAATACATATATAAAAACAAAACCAAGTTTAACCACAAAATCACCTAACAAAATCACCATACTCACAGGCAAGCGTACCTGATCGTAAGCAATATAGTTTAGGAAAGTCCAGGTATCGTTCTTACCAATAGTCAAGTTATTCAAGAAAAATCTAATAAAGTTCAATTAACCTAAAAAGGGGGTTTTTTATATGAAAGCAATTTTAAAACACTAAAAAGATTAAAACTTTACTAAGACTCAAATTAAGAAAACTTTAAACAAATATTAAACAAGATAGTACTTATTATGGTTTATGTTGAATCCCCTTGTGGATGAGTTAATTAAACCCAAAAGTCTAGCTTAGTTGGTTATTGTAAGAATTTAAGCTAAAGAGCACCCTAACATGTTTTATCTCAGATTATAAACCAGGTTGGTCTCCCAGCCCAATTACAAGGACTGGTTGTCAAGCAGTCTATTAAAATTCACCCTAATTAATGCTAGGTCGTGGGATCTTACTGAATAGTCTACTCTTGGTCCAAGTAAACCACTGATAACACCAAAATTATACATGTTTTTGTTGCGCGTAATCGTATGACTTTACCCCATTTCTCACCCGTTTATGATCATTTCATGCACTAAATGAGCTTATTATTGTTTATGTAGGATTTAGAGGCCGTGGAACGGAAAAGTACGAAAAAATGCGAGAAAACGTGAAAAATGCACAAAGTCAACTCAGGAGACACTTGGCGTTCGCGAGATTCTGAGTCTGGCGCCGCCAGATTCGACTGAATTGAAGATTAGGGTTGAATTAAGTGTCTGGCGTCGCCAAACTAGCAGTCTGGCGATCGCCAGATGACCCCTGGGCGTTTTCCTTTAAATATCAGCCTCCTCCTTTAGTTTAAGACATATTAAATACACGAGAGAAGTACGGGATACGAGGAGGAACGAGAGTGAGAGTACGAAAGGTGCCGATACGCTGCGGGAATCGATCCCCGATCATTCGTCGTTGTACTGTCGGTATCATGTCGATGTCCACTTTTGTTTGTGTTTATGTTTTCATCATGAGTAGTGAGTAGTTTATTAGTAGTGCTTATCATGGTCGATGAACCTTTATGGATGATACTGTTGTTCCAGATTCAAGTTCTAATCAACATGCAATCAAGTAGAGAATGATTTGAAAGCCATATGTCATTGATTATTGGATGAAAAGTTTACACACACTAACACACCAAGAACACACACACTTAAGAACTATAACTCTCAATATTCACTCTCTTTCACAATGATACGTATGCATGTTCTCCCTTCCAAATGAACTAACTATGCGTATTTATACCCAAACACTCAAACCCTTACACAATAGAAGAATTACACTTTCTACCCTAACTAAACTAAACTATTACAAAGTAAACAATAAAGGACTAAAACAATATAAGCAAACTTTGACTTTGAAGACCACTTTGACTTTGCCTTTGTCTTCACTTTGATACAATCTTGTGATCTCGGATACAATCCGATTTTGCACCCAACAATCTCCCCCTTTGGATTCGAGATCACAAAAAGAATTAGGCAAACGTCTTCAAGAAAGCATCAACACTTTAAACATCAACAATAAGCTTTCTTGAACAATAAGCTTCCGTAATAATCTTCACGAATCATCCAAATCTTCATGAAGCTTTAACAAACTTTGAACACGAAGCTTTAACAAACCGAGATATCTTCAAATAATCACCAAACTTCAAACATCTCTTGCAAGAATCTCTTGTCATATCTCGTAATCTTCTCTTTGACTTGACATTTCGGAACCATCTCCCCAAAATATCTTCAAAGCATTTCTATACTTTACATTTCTAAACCATCTCCCCCTTTTTGATGAAATATGAAATAATCATCAAAACTCTAGAAATGTATGGTCAGATAACTCATCTCGTAAAGATACAAACATGTGAACAAACTAACAAAGATATCAAAAACCATCTCCTCCTTGTTACTCCAGAATTCCCCTTTTAACTCCAAAGAAATACCGTCAATTCCATAAAGTAATCCGAATCTTTTCAAATTCAGATTTATGTGGGAAAATCCTGAAACAACACATGAATCGATTGGAATGCCTGTGAGAAGCACAAAGCAACTCAGTACAACGAATGCACTATATAAGGAGCTTTAGTGATGATCACTCCCCAGGGCTTCCGTTCAATCATCGCAAACACTAAAAGTATTCCTATGAACGTTCCGACAAAGAAACAAATTCCTTGTGTGTATTTGTGATGAAAGAAAATAGCATCAAGTGCTTTCATAAGGCTCAAAATGTGAAAACATTTCACGACTCGATGTGTAGAAATGAAGTTCGAAGGCAGGACAGCTTCCTTCTGTTTCAATATCGATTTCCAAATGAAAACCTGATAGATTATGTGTTGCGTCCCCGTGATGAAATGAAACATCTCCTTGTTAAGAAGGAAATGAGTAGTTAGTGGGGTAAAAACGAGAGTCGGCATTGGGCTTTGCCTTGTTTCAATATCGGTCACCAAAGAATGTGAACCAATAGATGATGTGGTTGCCCTGCTTAGAAGTGGTTGGTGCAGAGTATTATGTTTCTTTTAACTCTATTCTCACACCCTCCAATGCTTTTAAACATTCTCACTTCTAACCAATCTCTCATATAGTATTTTTCCTCTCAATCACTATGAGAATAACTCGACCACCTGAGTTATATCCCCCACTCTTTGATGTAGACCCCTCACTCATTTCTCAAGGATAACTTCTTGGGTAGGATTTCCGGTTCTGGAAATCCATAGAAGTTCTATTAAGCTCACACATCCCGTGAAATAAGTTTCCTAAACATGAAAGGACAATGATTCATCGAGTGAATCAATGAGCCAAAATGAAACATGCTCGAACAAATATATATGAACAATATAGGAGCATACGAATGTCGTCAAACAAGTATATGAAAGGAAGAACATGAATGATATAAACTTGTTTGAGAAAACTGATTCATCATATGATGTGAGATATGTTCTTGAAATGCTTTGGTGTACACAAAATGAATGAATGTTATCTATACGATCAAGATATAGATATAGCAATGAAGAACGTATCTGATCAAATAAACGATGAAGTACAAGTAGGAAATATCAAGCGAGTGTATTACCACCGAAAAATATGGTCATATAGAGACGTGGTAATAACAAAACAAAATAAGCTAAACCGGTGTGTATGAATACTTGAAAAGTATAGGAAAAGATAATACGCAAGTATTAATCTTTGGAAACACACGGTTAGAAAATATCCGTCAACTCATCATGATATGAAAACATGGAAAATCACACTTCTAATTCGAAAAAAAAATCATTTGAGAATCGAGAAGTGAGTTTGAACATTTAAAAACGGTTTTTCATACCTGAAAGTTGTTCATCTTTCAAATATGTAAGCATTAAAGCTTATTTGAACTCTCCCCCTAAAAAGAATATCACTTTGAAGTACTCCCCCTCAAATGGATAATCTGCAAAACAAAGTAGAAATTGGTATTCATCGAAAATGAATCCTTAGATGTTAGTCAGATAGTATCCAATCCAGAATAATTAAGCAACTCCCCCTTAAATTAAGATGCAAAACAGATTTAAGTTGGAGTAAGCATGCCAAGCTTGCTAACCAAAAAGTTAAAACGCTTTTCATCTAAAGGTTTAGTGAAAAGGTCAGCAAGTTGGTAATCTGTTTGAAGAAAGAACATTTCGATATTACCTTTCTCCATATTATCTTTGATAAAATGATACCGAATGTCGATGTGTTTGGTCTTGGAATGCTGAACCGGATTTGACGTTATTGCAATGGCGCTTTCCGAATCACAGTAGATAGGGACTCTCTTCAACTTGTAACCATAATCTAGTAGTTGTGTCTTCATCCAAAGCACTTGCGAACAACAACTCGCGGCGGCCACATATTCTGCTTCGGCCGTAGAAGTGGAGACGCAATTTTGCTTTTTCGAAGTCCAACTAACAAGTTTATCACCTAAAAACTGACATGATCCAGAAGTGCTTTTCCTATCCAGTTTGCAACCACCATAATCTGAATCTGTAAAAGATATTAGCTCAAAACTAGAATCTTTCGGATATCAAAGGCCCAACTCGGGTGTGCCTTTGAGATATCGTAAGATCCTTTTAACTGCCGCAAGGTGTGACTCTTTAGGATTAGCTTGAAACCTAGCACAAAAACATGTGGCGAACATAATGTCCGGTCTAGTCGCAGAGAGGTACAAAAGAGAACCAATCATGCTTCTGTAAATCTTTTGATCAACGGATTTACCGGCTAAATCAGGACCCAAAAGATTTCCAGTTGGCATTGGTGTTTTAATTGGAGAACAGTCAGTCATGTTAAACTTTTTCAACATATCTTTAATATATTTTGACTGATTTATAAAGATGCCATCAGGGTTTTGTTTGACTTGAATTCCTAAAAAGAAATTCAGTTCACCCATCATGCTCATTTCAAACTCGGTCTCCATGATTTTAGAAAACTTTGTACACAACTCTGGATTAGTAGAACCGAAAATAATGTCGTCAACATAAATTTGAACTAAAAGCAAGTCATCACCTTCTTTCTTCAGAAAAAGAGTAGTATCGATCGTACCTCGTTTGAATCCTTTGGATAAGAGATGATTAGTCAGAGTTTCATACCATGCTCTTGGAGATTGTTTTAGACCATACAATGCTTTGTCCAAGATGCATACATGATCAGGAAAATCTGGATCAACGAACCCTTCAGGTTGCTCTATATAGACCTCTTCATGCAAGACTCCATTCAAGAACGCAGATTTGACATCCATTTGAAATACCTTGATGTTCTTGTGAGCTGCATAGGCTAGAAAGATTCGAATTGCCTCAATCCTCGCTACTGGTGCAAAAGTCTCATCGTAGTCAATACCTTCTTGTTGAGAATAACCTTTAGCAACCAATCGCGCTTTGTTTCTGACAATCAATCCGGATTCATCTTTCTTATTTCTGAAGATCCACTTGGTTTTAATGATTGATTTATCTTGCGGTCTCGGAACCAAGCGATACACTTTGTTTCTTTTGAACTGTAGAAGCTCTTCTTGCATTGCTAAAAGCCAATCAGAATCGTCTAAGGCTTGAGAGACATTCTTTGGTTCAATTTTGCTCAAGAAACTTTTGTATAGGCAGTAATTTGCAGATGCAGATCGCGTTTTAACACCATCATTGACATCACCAATCACATTGTAGAGTGGATGTGCTCTTGTCCATTTCAACTGAGCAGGAAGAATTGCAAGATCATCTAGATTGTTCTGACTATCATTTTCATCAATGATTGCAGGAATCTCTGATTGATCATCGGGGGTTAACTCTGATTGCTCAACACTTGGAACTGGTATAGCCTGATCAGAGTTAGATGTAGAACAAATATTCTCCGATAGTCCGAAATCATTCACGCTTGAAGGTTCTGGGACATCGTGAATATCAACTCTTGGATTTCTGGAAAGAACGAGATCTTCATTATCTGCACAAATATCCAGAAAAGCATCCATAAACAGTAAATCGAGTTCTGAACTATTTGGATCAGTAATAGAATCAGAAGTCGTAGTAGAAGCTTGACTATGAATTTCGAGTCCTGAACTGCTATGTTCAGAAGTCATTGACACGGTTTCATCAAAGGTCACATAAACAGTTTCCATAACCATCTTGGTTCTTTTGTTGTAGACCCGGAAAGTCTTTGACGTTAGCGAATAACCAAGAAAGTATCCCTCGTCGGCTTTCTTGTCAAACTTACCAAGATTGTCACGGTTGTTAAGAATGTAGCACCTACAACCAAAAACATGAAAAAATTTGACATTAGGAACTCGACGGTTGATTATATGATTAGGAGTTTTCTTGAAGCGCTTAGTGATGATAGTTCGATTTTGTGTAAAACAGGCTGTTGAAACAGCTTCGGCCCAAAAAGTAAGAGGTAATCCGGAGTAAGCTAGCATCGTTCGTGCCGCTTCCACTAAGGTTCGGTTTCGTCTTTCTACAACTCCATTTTGTTGTGGAGTATAAGCACCTGAAAAATTATGAGAAATACCAACAGATGTTAGATAAGCATCTAATGTAGCATTTTTAAATTCAGTGCCATTATCACTCCTAATCTTTCGAACTGGAAGTTGCAAAAGAACTTGGATCCTCTTGATAAACTTTATGATCAACTCGGGAGCTTCAGATTTCATTCTCAGAAATTCTAGCCACGTGTACCGTGAGTATTCATCAACCATAACCAGAATGTACTTCTTTCCACTAATTGATTGAATTCTCATCGGTCCGCATAAGTCCATGTGGAGCATTTCGAGTGATGATTGACACGAAGATTCTGTCTTTGACTTGTGAGAACTTCTCTTCATCTTTCCCATTTGACAAGCCGGACATAAAGAATCTCTATCAAATGTCAACTTTGGAAGACCTTTCACCAATCCACCATTAGCTAGTTTGCTAATATCTGAGAAATTCTGATGAGAAAATCTTCTATGCCATAGCCAACTTTCGCCTTTTGTTGCATTTGAAAACAAACAAACGGGTTTCGACGAATCTATCACCGGAAAGTCAACCACATAGAGATTGTAAAACCTTCTCCCTTCAAAAATCTCAACACCATCACTATTAATGATAAGACAGTTAATGATGGAAAATAGAACAATGTTATAACCATCACAAAAAGATTATGACTTAACCCCTCAACATAAAGTACCTTCTTTATGGATACCTTACCATTTGTAAGAATGCTGTAACCTTTGATGACACCCGTCGTTTTATTCCCAAAACTAACTGTTCCTCCTGGTCGTTCCACATAATTGTGCAACAACTCCTTGTAGCCAGTCATATGTCTTGAACAACCGGAATCGACATACCACATATGCCTGGCCTGTAGAAACATGTTAGTTCATCTTGGGAACCCATATCCAAATGGGTCCTTTCTTGTTGGTCTCATACATCTTTAACAAATCAGAAGATGAACCTAAAATCTTACAGTTTATACCAGACTTTGAAATTTGTGCATTCAATAAATCTTTAGGAATCCATTTGCACACAAATTTCACATCAACTGATTTATCTTTTGCTTGTGAAAGATTTTTCTTTTTAGCACTAAACACTTTAGCACGATGATCAAACGAGTAAGCACGAGATTTATCATGAGAAACACCACTAGATCTCTTCATGTTAGCATGACTAGAGTTCAAAGAAAAAGAAGTATCACCACAATGAGTACAATGCAAACATTGCATAGCAAAAAACATTAAGGCAGACTCAAAAGAGTTTTGACACTTATTGAATCTAACATTCAGATTACATTTATTTGCATCATCAACGGATGACTTTTTAACAAAACGCTTTTTCTTCTTTGAATCTTTCTTCTTCCACCCTAGGCCATGTCGTTTAAAACTTTTTAAATCTGTAGAATCAGAAGAACTAGAGTTAATAGGTGTTTTAGGAACTGAACATACATCAGATGAATCTTTTGAAGATGTTTCAAGTGTAGCACACGAAGTACTTCCAACCTCAAAAGTACTTGCATCAAAATTAATTGAACAAGTTTCAGACTTTGACAAAGTATATGAGGATTTCTCATCTTTTGAAATTCCACTATCACTTGAAACATTTACAACATTTGGTTTATCATGTGTACCCAACTTTGGTTTTTCAAAAACAGCACCAAATTCCACATCTGGTAGTTTGAGTTCTGATTTAAGGATATCACCTTCAACCATACTATCTAAACTTTTGTACACAAGATAACCATCTTTGTCAATAACAGCATATGTAATTAAATCAGTGACTTCAGTCTTACTACTTTGATCAAAACAAGGTGGAGTTTCTTGAGACTCAAACATGGGGTTTGAAATAAAATTATCTTTTCTTCTTCAAAACCTTTTTCGATATCATCATCATTATCAGAATCAAAACATGGTTTGGTCTCATCAGAATCAGAATCAGACTCATAATCAGAAATGCTTTTATTTTCTGAAAGATTATTAACTTGAATAAACTCAGAAAGATTTTCACAATCTGTTTCTTTTTCAAGTTCACTTGTCGTATCTTCAGATTTAGGAGTAGAATCAGTAGTCTTTGACTCATTTTCAATATTGTTACTAAGCTTTTCAGATTCATTTGAAAAAGACTTTACATCTTGAGAATACAAAGAAACACACTGAGTATGAGAAAACTCGGGTTTTCTTGTTTTATAACTTTGATTTAAATCATCATATTTAAAATCACATGTGAAATCAAAGTTATTCTTTCTCTTTGGCTTTGAATCTGAAAAACTATCACTTGAGTCATCAACAACTTTTTCTTTACCTTTATCCGAAGAATCAGATGATGAACTACCAGATTTTACAAAGGTCTCATTTAATTTTGGAAAACTTAAGTTATCAAACTGATAAAGACATTTAGGGGCTTTCTTTAAAACATCATTTTCAGGTAAACCTAACCCCATTTTCGGATTGTAAAACCTAGTATCTTTTAGATTATTTGTCAAAAGCTTAAGCGTCTGTTGAGTCTGACCTCTTTTGATATTAAGATCCTCCAACTGTTTGATTTTGGCATAAGCCTCAGACCTATCTTGAAAACAAACTTCATATTTGATCATATATTCAGCTTTTTCAGACTCCAAATTTACTAAAGCACTCTTCATCTCAGAAATTTGAGATTCTAGTTTGGCTTTCTCTTTCCTAATCTCAGCCTTTTCAAGCTCACGATCATCAGCTAAAGATTTATATAACTCACACTCATTACTAAATTCAATGACTCGAGCTCTTTCGAACTTAATCTTTTCCTTCAAGTCATCAAATTCAGTTTTTAAAATTAAAAACTGTTCTTCTAAAGAGCATTCATCATTATCAGACATATCCGAGTCAGAAGGAGTTTGACTTACCTCATTTGATGCCTCGGTCTCTTTGTGAAGGTTGATGGTTTCTTCCACACTTGCCATGAGATTGTAGTGAACTTGTGTGAAATGGGAAGAATCCTCATCATCAGAAGTATCATCATACCAACATTCTTCTTCCGCCATTAAGACTTTACCTTCACTCTTGCGTTTCGCAAGTTGAGCCTTCTTTGAGTAGTAGTCAAAATCCCTGACTTTCGGTGCTCTACAATCTTTGACAAAATGGCCAGGTTTGCCACAGTTGAAACATAGGTTTCCTTTCTCATCTGTCTTTTCTTTCTCATAACTCTTTCTCTCCGGCCTTCTCTCATAATCCTTTGGCTTGTACTTGTCTCTTTTGTAGTTATCGAACTTGGGTTTCGAATAGAACTTCTTCTTCCCATAACGTTTGTGAATCGAACTAGACAAAAGAGCAAGCTTGTCGGCAACTCGCTTCAAATCAACATCGGATTCAGAACTTTCATCTTCAGGTGTTTCTGAATCAGAATCAGACAACTCGGTGACTAAAGCCTTTGAATGGCTTTTCTTCTTTGAACTAGCGCTAGGGAGCACACTCTTCTTCTTTTCAGTCAACAGAGCCAGAGAATCAGAAATACTCTTCTGCTTCGTCACAATATCTTTGACTTTCACTTCATGTTGACTAAGAATAGAATACAAGTCATGCAAGTCTTCTTCTGCCAAATTCTTGTTCATCTGAAGATTAACCGAGTAGTGATCCCATTCCGAATTGAGATTCTTTAGAAACTTGAAGTTTATCTCAGAAGTAGACTTATGCATTCCATTTCTCCTCAAATCATTCAGAATGATGTTGAACCGACTGTAAGAATCAGCAAGTGTTTCTCCCTCTAACGCCTTAAATCCTTCATAAGCACCAATTGCTTGATTTAGCTTGGCTTGGATTGATCTCTCCGTCCCTTGAAACTGCTTCTCTAACTCATCCCACAATTCTTTTGCTGTCTTTCGACTATCAACACGATTGAATAAATCGTTCGGAATTGCCATCGTTAGAAAAGTAAGAGCTTTGTCATCAATTTCCGCTCTGATCTTCTCGAGCTCATTGTAATGCCGAAAGAGTTTATACACTCTTCTTGGTTCAATTGCGGGAGTAGTAGCAGTCTCAGGAGTACCGGGAATGTCAATGAAAGGCTTAATTGGACCTTCCTGAATGCTTGTCATGAGAGTCTTGTCGATGTTGTTAAGGAATTGAATCATCCTTACACGTCATTGCGGATATTCTCCAATTTGAAGAACCGGAGGTTTGGACTTTGAACCCATGCTTAATAGATCTCTTGACATCTTCGTAGAACTTGAACACGGTCGAAAATTCACTGAAACTGGTAGATTTCTTCCGAACTTCTGGAGGTATACAAATCTGAGAATCTGTAGCTAATCTGAACACTTCTTTTGATCAACGAAAAGGTTAGTTACAAAAGTCAAAAAGTCAACAGAAAAGTCAACCGGTGAATAGCGAAATCCCGAGAAAAAATATTTTTCAAAAATTAAAAAGTTGATTTTGACCGCGAAATTGAAATCTTAGTCCAAAAATACAACCTCTCGGAAATCACCAAAATCTCGGAAAAACCGGCAATTTTCGGGAAAAAAATGACCTTAAAAATGACTGAACTTTTTCACCGTAGAATCAGATAAGAAGTCTTAAAAAGTTTACGTGAAAAAACGCCCGAAAAACGCTTCCAGACTCGGATTTTTAACCATACAAATACAGTAAAAACATCATTTTAACCATACACAATCAAATTTACATCCAAATCAATGATCAAAATAAGAAAATCAAACCTCAAACCTCCATTTTTTTAAAAACACAAAAAGCTTAAGAAATCATACCAAATTCAATGAATTTCCAGCTCTGATACCACTTGTTGTTCCAGATTCAAGTTCTAATCAACATGCAATCAAGTAGAGAATGATTTGAAAGCCATATGTCATTGATTCTTGGATGAAAAGTTTACACACACTAACACACCAAGAACATACACACTTAAGAACTATAACTCTCAATATTCACTCTCTTTCACAATGATACGTATGCATGTTCTCCCTTCCAAATGAACTAACTATGGGTATTTATACCCAAACACTCAAACCCTTACACAATAGAAGAATTACACTTTCTACCCTAACTAAACTAAACTATTACAAAGTAAACAATAAAGGACTAAAACAATATAAGCAAACTTTGACTTTGAAGACCACTTTGACTTTGCCTTTGTCTTCACTTTGATACAATCTTGTGATCTCGGATACAATCCGATTTTGCACCCAACAGATACTTTGTGATTAATGTTTACTGGTTTGTTTTGATTAATTGAATGTCTTTTATGGTTCTTTTCTGATTATTATTGTTGTGGCAATTTGAATTCAATTGGTTGGGTGTATTTGTTAGACCAAAGCAGATAGACTCCGAAAGGATAATCAACCTACCTTAGCTTGACCTTGGACCAATAGGTTGTGTTAAGAGGTTACTTGGACCAATAGTGACCAGATAGTAAAAGAGCCATTGCAATATTGATTAGGAAGGGTTTACCGATTCTAGATTGTGGACCAAACGATTTAGGATTGGAATTAGGAGGATCGTATCCTAGTTTCTAACCATAATATTCACATGTTAGGGTGTCCTAGACTTAAATTCCTACAATAGTCAAAACAACCAAACCTTCGACCTATTCATATCATCCATATTGGGGATTCACTTTACCATGATAAGTACTGCTGTTTTTCCTTATTATAATCTTAAATCAGTATTTTAATTACTTTCTTAGTTTTTACCTAGTTAATTGTCTTTTTAAGTATTCAAACCTTTTTCATACAAACCCCCCCCCCCCCCTTTAGGTTAATTAAACCAATTCAGACTTTAATCTACGATAACTTGACCGTTCCCAGTGGTAGATACGATACCTGGACTTTCCTACACTATATTACTCACGATCAGGTACGCTTGCCTGTATATGTGGTAAGACAGTGGCTAGGCATTAGAGGTTAAAACTTGTTACGCTTTTTATATACGATAATTACCGCATCAAGTTTTTGGCGCCGTTGCCGGGGAACGGTAGTTGTTAGGTTTTAGTCTTTATTAGTTTTGTTAATCGATCCTTGTGAGGGATTCTTTCCCTTGCAAGTTTTTCGCTTTCTAGTTTAATTAGTTAGTTTTATCTTTATTTTTATTTTATCTCTTTGTTTCCCGCAAGTTGCCCGTAACCGTTTGTTGTGATTTCAGTCACGGCAGACTTGTTAGAGCCATTTGAGGAGCCGGAGAGGGAGTTCAGAAAAAGAAACAAAAAGAAGTTCAAAGCAAACAAAGTTCGCCCGAGAGCTTTGATTTTTGAGATGGGAGACGAGGCACCGATGTGGACTGCCAGGAGAGCTGCTCCAACTGTACCCACCAATCCGATCACGAAGCCGAACCTGAACAAAGAAATCTCGGGGAAGCTCCTACACATGATCAAGGACCTTACCTTCGACGGGAAAAACGATAGCAATCCTATCGTTCACATGGAAAACTTCGTGGACATTTGTGATCTGTTCAAAACAGAGGCGGACCGGGATGATGCAATTCGTCTTCGGGTCTTTCCTCTAACGCTTATCAGAGAAGCTAGGGCTTGGTTGCGATCCTTAGAGCCGAGCTCAATCACTACTTGGGAAGGACTTCGTTCAAAGTTCCTTTCTCGATTCTTTCCACCATCCAAGATCGACAAATTGAGAGCCGAGATCCGATCCTTCCAACAACAAGATGGGGAAACCATATCCGAAGCATGGGAACGTTTCAAGCACCTCCTAAACTCGTGCCCGAGTCACGAGTTGAATAAGAGTGAACAGGTTCAAACTTTCTATAGTGGACTTGCTTATTCCTCACGAGCTACTTTGGATTCATCTGCAGGTGGTGTCTTCATGTACAAAACGCCCACGGAAGGTTACAAGCTCCTCGAAGACATGCTTATACATAACATAGATTGGAGGACGGACAAGCGTTTGCAAATCCCGAAGATGGCCGGAAAGATCTCAACCGACTTTGATCCATCCGATGAATTAGCCGCTATGAAAAACCAATAGGTAAAGTTTGAACGCAAAATCGAGGAACTTATTAAATCTGTTCATGCTTTGCAGGTTGGATGCGAGGAGTGCAATGGACCACACTTGACGAAGGATTGCCCGAACAGACTGATGATGACACCCGAGGAGGTGAACTATATCAACCGGGGCGATTATCAAGGGAGGTGGAAGATCGGATGGAGAGCCACGTGTTTCTATCGAAGATCGGATTGTCCAATTCATGGATGCGCAAAAGAAGCTAAACGATGAAGTAGGTTCATACCTACGTAATCACCAAAGTACCATCCAGAATTTGGAATTGCAGGTTGGACGTGTTTCGCAAATGCTAAGTGAAAGGACGCAAGGAGAATTGCCAACGCAAACACAAGTCAACCCGAAGGTGGAGAATGTGAAGCCGATGCTCATGATAACCGGAGAGCCGTCAAAAAAGAAGTGGACGGACATCTACACCAAGAAGTACGTGGAAACTGAGAGTGAAAGTGAGCCCGACTATGTCACGGATTACGATTCGGAGGGGTTCACCGTGTCATTCGAACACCTAAGACTCAAAGTGCCCGAAGCTTCAAGTGATGATGATGATGAGGAAGATGGAAAGCAAGGCGGATACGCGGAATTCGTGATTCCAAAGAACGAAGATAAAGGCAAGGAGAAAGAAAAGGAAAAAGAGAAGGAAAAAGCACCGGAGGATGACCTCATCTACATTGCACCTATCAAGCATGATCCAGGGAGTTATAACCTACCTATTTCTTGTAACGCTCCATTTATTCTTTTGTTATTTATTTATTTAATTAGTTAGTTATTTATGTATTTATTTATTCTTTTTGGTTGATAATTAGTTTATCCCTTTAAATTAGCTAGATAAATTTAAAATTGAGTTAGGTGGGGATTGGGATGACTTGAGATAAAGTGAAAGCTGTCATGTTGACTGATAAAGCTTCCCAAAGCCTAGATAAATAGACCCTATCCCCTCTTTTTAGCCTTATAGTTTTTGAATTCTAGTGAGATTAGAGAGAGAAGGAGAAAACGAGAGAGAAAGAGAAATCGGGAAGAAGGAAGAGAGAGACGGGAGCAGAGCTCACCGCCGGCCGGAGTAAGGAAGCAAGGGTGGTGGTCGTGTTTCGCGTAGGTAAGCATCTTCACTTTTCTGTTATCGCAAAACCCGAGTGGTTTCGTTGCTCCGGCGACTGTTGTACGGCGGCGACACGCGCCGGCCTTGGCCGACGACGTGGTGGCGAGGGGCGACGCCTGAGGCGGTACACCGCTGTGGTGGTTCGCCGGCGTCGTTAGAACCGCCCTAGGCGGCTGGCGACTGTGGGGTGGTGAGATTGTTGTTTTCCGCCGGCGGGTGGCTTGAACGGCGACAAAGATCGCCGGTGTAGTTGTGTGTGTGTCCGTGTGTGTTATCGCACGGCGGCGGCTTTTCGCGGCTGGCCGTCGTGGGTCTGTTCGCCGGCGAGTTCGGGAGTGCAGCCGACACCCACCGCAACAGCGGTGGCCGGCGTCGGTCGTGCTAGCACGCGAGGTGGCAGCAGCGTCGGTTTTGGGCCGGCGACTAGACCGTTGTGATGTTCAATGGTGTGCGGTGGTGGTTGACTGCCGTGGTGTGATACACGGCGGTAATCGGCGGCTACCGGCTAGACCGGCACTCCGGCCAGCCTTCTGGTTTGGTATCATTGTAGTGATAGTCGGTTTCGTCGTGTGCGGTGGTGTCCGGCAGCCAGCAGTTGCGTGGTTTGGCTTCGGCAGCCGTGTGCGACGACGTGGCTTCTGCCCGGTAGCCGTGAGCGGCTGCACGGTCATTGTCCGTTGACCCGAATGTTAGAAGTCGGGTTGTATCTGGTCGGTGTAAGCCTTGTCGGGCACTTGAGTAATCGTGTTAGCGGTACGAATTGGGTCGCGGTTGAACCGCTTCTTGTAGACCCGTTCATCATTCGCTTTATTTGTGGGTAGATTGTAGTTCGATTTTAGAGGGTAGAATTATTTCTAGGAGTTTTTTAGATCAAGATAAAATCTTAATTTGAGTTAATTATTTACAGATTAAATTGGTGATTGGTTCTTGTTGCCTTGTGTGCTAACGAGGTGAGTTACATTTACCTGTTTTATATTTTATCTGGTATGTATGCATAATTGTGTGAGAAAGGGAACCACATGCCCTTGATGAGTTGTGGGGGAGGACTCGCGTCCTAAGCTGGCGAGGAAAAGGGAACCACATTCCCTTGATGAGTTGTGGGGGCAGATCCGTGTCCTAAGCAGGCGGAATTTTAATTAACTCTCATGAGATGATTTTTATTACTTGTTGCACTATTCATGTATGTGTTATGTGGATTGGATTGGTATCGTGATTTTGTTGGCACTTTTGTGGTATATGCTTGTATGATGGTATAAAATGGGTGGTGCTAGCTCACTAAGCTTTGCTTAACCCTTCAGTTGTTTCCTTTTTCCAGGATCGGGTTCAGGGGTAGACAAGGGTAAAGCCCCGATGGGAAGCTAGCGACGAGGACGGTTCCGATAGCTTTTGGACATGTTTTTTTTATGTTCTTTTTGAATATTTAATATTTGATTCGGGATTACTGTAATAACTAGCTGATGCTTTCGGTAACTTTTACGTTATTATTATTATTATTTTTTTTAAAAAAAATGTAATAACGTAGATTTATTTTTAAATTGTTAATTTAAATTAGTTTTCAAAATAATGGCGCCACAACTTGGTATCAGAGCAAAGGTTTGAGAGAATCAGCACACTTATTTGCGAGTAAGTGTGTGGTTGGACTCAAACTAAAAATTTACTTATTTTGTATTTTCTTTTACAAAATTTAATTATTTTAAAATATTGTGGGAAAGAAAATTTATCGTAGAGATGGAACCGTCGGCTAGAGCTTCACATTGGGGGTGAGTAGCACTTGCATATTGAATTGTGTTTAGACCAATTGACTGTTGCGCCAATGTGTGTAAATGAAATTATGTGCTAGAATTGATTTTAGCATGCCATGTGTTATTTCGGAAGTCTATGCCGTAGATGTGTTTATGTTGTCCTTAGATTGGGATTTGTAGGGATGGTACCACGATCCAGTTTACACGGTGAGAAGTCGGTAACGGGTTGCTAGGCATGTTCTTGTTTGATTAGTGTCTAGTGATTCCGACCCGATTATCATTATAAGATGTTTATAGATAGTATGGGCCCAATAATAGTACTACTGTAAACACTCGTGAGAACTGCAATTTGGTTAAGTTCCGGAAGTCACAATCAACGGACGATGGTTGGGAAATTGATAGCTAAGTGATGGTAGTAGGGCAATTGCTTGTGAGTAGAGACTTTAAAGTCGTTAGGGTTGCATGTACACTAGCAACTAGCTTTAAGGTCTTCTGAGTGACACTCTAATTGTGATTAAGTGAGTGACCTGGATTTGAAATGCGCTTAACTTTTGCCTTAACGTTCAGTATGGTGACCACTAGAAGGGGAAACTCTAGATCTGAGGAACCAGACCTCAGGGATCTCATCGGTTCGGAGGTCCAAGAGGTGCTCCAGCAGCTCCTTCCTGGGCTGTTTGCTCAGATGAAGGATGAGATACTTCAGGCGATGGACGAGAGGATGGAGGCAGCTTTTACGGCACGTGGATCAGCGAGCGGGAGCAACAGCCAGGCCCAGAGCAGGGCTAGTACGTTTAAGGATTTTATGGCGTGTCAGCCGCCACATTTCGAGGGTCGGAAGGACCCTATCGTATGTTACCGTTGGATCGCAGCGGTTGAGGGCGCTTTCCGGACTTGCAGCTTCCCGGAAGGGATGAAGGTGTTCTTTGCTGCGAATCTATTGCGTGATGCCGGGAAGGACTGGTGGGGGCTGATACTGAAGAGCCATACTGAGGAGCAGATCACGGCTATGACTTGGGATGCGTTCAAGGTGCTGTTCGATGAGCAATTCTCTCCGCGGGTCGAGCGAGAGAGAATCATTGCCGAGTTTCTGAACCTGAAGCAGACGACCGAGTCGGTGAATGAGATCACCAATCAGTTCCTGGAGAAGGCGTTGTTTTGTCCCGATTATGTGAGCAATGAAACGATGAGGATGTATCGTTATCGTGGGGTACTGAAGCCCGAGATCAGAGAGTTTGTGAGCACAACTACGTGCACGAGCTTTAATGCTATGGTAGAGGCGGCGCGAACGCAGGAGTTGTTTCTTGCGGAGCTGCAGCAGGGGAAGAGGAAGGCGGAGCAGTCGTTGGTACCAGCAAGGAAGTTCAAAGGGCAGCGGACAGATGGCAGAAAGGTTTACTCAGGATGTCCCAAGTGCGGAAGGAATCACCAAGGGGAGTGCCGGCTACCAGAGCCGGTGTGTTATAAGTGTGGCAAGTCGGGCCACAAGAGCAGGGAGTGCGGGGTTCCTCCAAGGGTCTGCTTTAACTGTTTTCAGCCGGGGCATATCAAGCCCAACTGTCCGAAGCTAGCCGAGACACCAGCTAAGGCGCAGGTGAAGGCGCCAGCCCCTGCTACTTTGAGGATCACTGACGGCTCTTCGGGGAAGACGGCAGGGTCTGCGACTACTCGTGGGCGAGCCTTCCAGATGACAGCCGATGAGGCACAGGCAGCACCAGACGTGGTCACAGGTATTAAAATTATTTAGTATTCCAGTTAACTTAATTTGATATTATACTGCTCTTAACTGGTAGTCTGAAGATGCTTTTGCGCACTGTATGTATCCTAAGCCTTTATTGTATAAAATTTAGGTGTTTTCCATGTGAACACGAGACCTGCGTTGGTTCTTTTTTATTCTGGAGCCACCTGGTCTTTTGTGTCTAGTACTTTTTGTAAGGACTTCCACTTAGAGCGAGGCAAACTAGCCAGTCCGATTGCGGTAGACGTAGCAGCCGAGTAGGTGCGTGTGTGTGAAGATGTCTATCGGGACTGTGTTATAGTGATTCATGGGGTGACCTTTACTATTGATCTGATACCGATCCCTATGAACGGAATCGACGTAATAGCGGGGGTAGATTGGATGTTTCGAAATGGAGGTACGGTGGACTGTGCGGGTCAGCTGGTTCGTATCCAGGATCCGAGTGGGGGAGAGCTTATCGTGTATGGCAAGGGGCGACGGAAGCAGCTAGCTTTTTGTTCTGTCGCGAAGGCGAGAAGGTGGTTACAACGAGGGTGCAAGGGCTACCTGGCTTATGCAGTGATCGATCTGGCGGAGGAGCGGAAGACAATGGTATTTTGATTTTGTAGAGACAAAAGACCCGTGCATCTAAGACCACCGTAGCCAACTTTCATGCACCGGATGGAAGTCATGTTTTCACCTCGTTTACAAACGACCCGACGTTGAATGCTTAAAAGAAGGAGGGGTATCGGGACATTGTTAACCGACTTCTCCCCCGCCAAATTCTCATGCCAAAAAGAGTCGATTGGGATCTTCTTCGATCAATGCATGTCGAGAACGACATCAAAGCGATTCTTGAAAAGCACGCATAAGATGAGGATGGCAACGAGTACTACATTTGCCATACATGGGAGCGAGTTTTCGATATCGCCGAGACCCTTTACCGAGAGCTTATCGTGGAGTTTGTGGCCACGTTTCGTTTCGATGCAATCAAGGCTCTTGGGGAATTTCACCATCGTGTATGACTTTCCGACTTGGTGGCGTTTGGAGATCTCTTTCTTTGGTTGATTTTGCTCTTGCTTTGGGGATATATACCCAATTGGACGTTGATGCTCCCGGATTTGAGGAGTACATGTGGGCGACCGCAAAGAGACCCGATGATTTTGATCCGAGTTTGGCATGGTCGATTTTGGGTGATGGTGATTATCATGGCAACCTCAAGGTGAAAGGTTTTCTTGCTTCGTCGGATAGACTTCTACACCGCATGCTCATTCAAGCGGTGAACGCTCGTTCTTCGAGTGAGGAGAAAGTAACCGTGCAGGATTTGTGGCTTCTTGAGCAACTCTCTACAGATGATAAATATCCGAATGCTCCGTATCTCATCGCCGCTCAACTCGCTAAGGCGAGTGGTTATCGCGAGGGTAGTCGCATCGTTGGTGGCCAGTACGTGACGCTCTTGGCCAAACATTTCGGTATCTTAACCGACGCCGCGATCGCTTCGATGACGAACCTCGGGGAGATGGGGTTGATCGACATGGACCAACTCCAAGG
The DNA here is from genome assembly GCA_030169165.1 of Centaurea solstitialis. NCBI lineage: Eukaryota > Viridiplantae > Streptophyta > Magnoliopsida > Asterales > Asteraceae > Centaurea > Centaurea solstitialis. The sequence continues at coordinate 27,754,686 of CM058042.1, read as the reverse complement.
TATGGGTGTGGTGAGAGTTGAGCATGCGATCGGAAGAGACTACAATGCATGGATCCGTAATCCTCAAGCCTATAGGAGTCAACCGAGAAGTCAACCTAGTCAAGCACCGAGGAGCACACACGAGATTGGCGGACCAAGTGGAACGAGTGGGACGAATGTGGGTCAACAACCGGCGGATTGGACTGCTTATTCAGGTTACCAAGACTTGAGTAACCAACTCTCGGAGATGTCACTTTCTTATGGCCGGCATCAACAGCACATGGAGTACAACACCGTGGAGGCTCTTCACCAAGCCAACTGGCAAAGTGGAGTGATGAACCAGATGGCCTCCCACTTCGGTATTCAACCGAATACCGCTTATGCTCCATCTCCATATTGGCCATACTCCGAGGATGCTCCGCCCGGTTACCAGACTTACGAGGATTGGCAAAACCAACCTCGTGGCCCTTATTGATCTCTCTCTTTTATCTCCGTTATTCGATATGGTTGTCCTAAACAATTTTATTTTTGAATTGCGTGGTTGTGGTTGAACAATTTTATTTTTATGTTGGTTTGCTTAGGATTTTAACTAGTTTGATTTGGTTTATTTTTCATTTGTTCGTTTTACTTTTTCTTTTTCTTTTTGTTGGTAGATTTGGCGATTTATGATCGAGCACGAATTTTATGCACCACTCTCAGATCAGAACAGATTTCGTCACATAACCCGGGAAGTTTCTCTTTTTCCCAATTACTCCTTAATTGTTTTGATTGTTGCATTGAGGACACTGCAAATTTTAAGTGTGGGGAGGGGGTTATGTAGACTTATCTGTTTAAATGGGTTCACTTTTTGCTTATGGATTGTCGTTTTTTAAACTTTTGAAAGCTTTGAGATTTGACCCCAAATTTTTTCGAAATCTGAGATTGTTTTTTGAGACTGAGTTGCTTGCATAGGAGAACACTGAATAGGATTAGTTGAGTAAAAGGATGCCTTGGAATACTGATTACCATGAGTGCCTCACCCAATTCCGTTGAGAGATTGAGCCTATATTGTTATATCTGTTTATTTCGTGAGGAATACCGACTTTGACCCAAGGTAGAACTTGTCATTTGAATGATTGTCGAGACCACATAAGAGAAGTATTTATCACCATTGCACTGATAGAGGTCTTCGTTTCTAACCCTTTTAGCCTTCGTCAGATAACCTCATCATAAGGTTATTTGATTTGCCTAGCCTGTAATTGAAAAGTGTTCACCTTTTAACACTTTACCCCTTGGAACCATTTTGAGCCTTAGCCTTTTCATTTCATTACCCACTATACACTTTATCCTTGAGCCCAATTGTTTATCTATCTTTTGGCCGTGACTTAAATTTGAATCTTGAGATGTTTTGATCCAGTTTTTCATATCTGACAGTTTTTATGGGATTGAGATTTAAAAAGAGCCCAAAAGCAACATAGTTGCTGCTCTGAAAAAAAAAAGAGAAAAGAAAATATTTGAGACTCAGAAAATAAAAGAAATATCAAAAGAGTCGAGAATGCAAAAAAAGAAAAGAATGAGAGCTGAAGAGATTGAAAAAGAATTTGTGCCCCAAATAAGCCATAGGCTTAGGCCAATTCTAAAAAGAAAAGAGAGGAAATACTCATCCCAAAAGTCTCACTGTTCGAAAGTCAGATTGCTTCACTGTTTGGATCATTACTGATTAAGTTTTCAAATTTTTGTTGCAAAACCCTTAGTCACTTATATATATCCTTTATCCTACCCTTAACCCTTAGCCTAACATTACAACCCTAAAGTCCTCTTGACGGTTGACAACTTCTCAGTGGTGGAAATTAGATTTGGTGACAAGCTTATGCATGCGGGAATTAGTCGAGTATTGGTGTGATCACTTACATATACACTTTTACCCCCAAGAGATACACTTCATATTGTTATTCATATTATGTGAGGGTAAAAGGTTGGCCTTGGTATCCGATTGCTTGACGAGTCTTGTTTGTGTGTTCGATTGTGTGAGTATACTTTGTTCTCTTTGATGATCTTGGGTGGAGATAATTTTGGAGTTATCATTCTTATCTTTCAGTCTTTTGATTGAGGACAATCAAAGCTTAAGTGTGGGGATTTTGATAACACCAAAATTATACATGTTTTGGTTGCGCGTAATCGTATGACTTTACCCCATTTCTCACCCGTTTATGATCATTTCATGCACTAAATGAGCTTATTATTGATTGTGAAGGATTTGGAGGCCGTGGAACGGAAAAGTACGGAAAAAGGCGAGAAAACATGAAAAATGCACAAAGTCAACACAGAAGACACTTGGCGATCGCGAAGTCCTCTATTTGGCGCCGCCAAGTTCGACTGAGTTGAAGATTAGGGTTAAATTAAGTGTTTGGCGTCGCCAAGTGGGCAGTCTGGCGATCACCAGATGGAGCCTGGTCGTTTTTCTTTAAATATCAACCTCCTCCTTCAGTTCTAAACATGATATTCGAAGTCCGATACACGAGGGAAGTACAGAGGAACGAGAGTGAGAGTACGAAAGGTGCCGATACGCTGCGGAAGTCGATCTCCGATCATCTATCGTTGTACTGTCGGTATCATGTCGATGTCCACTTTTGTTTATGTTTTTGTTTTCATTATGAGTGAGTAGTCTATTAGTAGTGCTTGTCATGATAAGATGAACCTTTATGGATGATACTTTGCAATTAATGTTTACTGGTTTGTTTTTGATTAATTGAATGTCGTTTATGGTTCTTTTCTGATTATTGTTGTTGTGGCGATTTGAATTCACTTGGTTGGGTGTATTTGTTAGACCAAAAGCAGATAGACTCCGAAAGGATAATCAACCTACCTTAGCTTGACTTGGATCATAGAGTTGTGTTAAGGGGTTACTTTGACCAATAAGTGACCGATAGTAAAATAGCCATTACAATATTGATTGGGAAGGGTTTACCGATTCTAGATTGTGGACCAAACAATTTAGGATTGGAATTAGGAGGACCATATCCTAGTTCATAGCCATAAATTGCACATGTTAGGGTGTCCCAGACTTAAATTCCTACAATAGTCAAAACAACCAAACCTTCGACCTACTCATGTCATCCATATTGGGGATTCACATTATCATGATAAGTACTGCTGTTTTTCCCTTACTATAAACTTAAATCATTATTTTAATCGTTTTTTTAGTTTTACTTAGTTAATTACCTTTTTAAGTATTTAAACATTTTTCATACAAAACCCCCCTTTTAGATTAATTAAACCGATTCAGACTTTAGTCTACGATAACTTGACCGTTCCCAGTGGTAGATACGATACCTGGACTTTCCTACACTATATTACTCACGATCAGGTACGCTTGCCTGTATATGTGGTAAGACGGTGGCTAGGCATTAGAGGTTAAAACTTGTTACGCTTTTGTATGTGAAAGAGGTGGTGAGGAGGCACGGGGTACCGGTGTCGATCATCTCCGACCGAGACACTCGCTTCACCTCTCGGTTCTGGGAGAGATTTCATGCTGATATGGGTACCAGATTGCACTTTAGTACGGCTTACCATCCTCAGACGGACGGACATAGTGAGCGTACGATCCAGACACTAGAGGACATGCTTCGGGCCTGCGTCTTAGATTTCGGAGGTAGTTGGGATACGTACCTGCCATTGGCGGAGTTTTCGTATAACAACAGTTACCACTCGAGTATCGGGATGCCTCCGTATGAGATGTTGTACGGGAGGAGATGTCGAACCCCAATCTATTGGGGTGAGGTCGGTCAGCGTGTTCTCGGGATCACGGAGGTGGTTCAGCAGACTACCGAGCTTATTCAGAGGATTAGAGAAAGGCTACGCACGGCTCAGAGTAGACAGAAGAGTTACGCGGATCGGCGAAGGTCGGATCTTGAGTTCCAGGTGGGTGACCATGTCTTGCTAAAGGTTTCACCCTGGAAGGGAGTGATTCGTTTCCGTAAGAGAGGTAAGTTTGGGCCTCGATACATTGGGCCGTTCACGGTTCTTGCTCGTGTTGGGAAGGTGGCCTATCGGTTGGAGCTACCAGAAGTGTTAGGCCAGATTAACGATACGTTCCACGTATCTCAGCTGCGAAAGTGCTTGGCGGATGAGACAGCGCACGTGCCTTTAGACGACATTCAGGTTGACGAGAGCTTGAATTACATCGAGAGGCCAGTCGCAGTGCTAGAGCGGAAGGTAAAGAAGCTGAGAAACAAGGAGATTTGGATCGTGAAGGTGCAGTGGCAGCACCGGAAAGGTTCCGAGTGGACCTGGGAGCCAGAAGCTGAGATGAGGGAACGTTACCCGGAACTTTTCTCAGACTGATTTCGGGGACGAAATCCTGGTAAGTGGGGGAGAGTTGTAACACTCCATTTATTCTTTTGTTATTTATTTATTTAATTAGTTAGTTATTTATGTATTTATTTATTCTTTTTGGTTGATAATTAGTTTATCCCTTTAAATTAGCTAGATAAATTTAAAATTGAGTTAGGTGGGGATTGGGATGACTTGAGATAAAGTGAAAGTTGTCATGTTGACTGATAAAGCTTCCCAAAGCCTAGATAAATAGACCCTATCCCCTCTTTTTAGCCTTATAGTTTTTAAATTCTAGTGAGATTAGAGAGAGAAGGAGAAAACGAGAGAGAAAGAGAAATCGGGAAGAAGGAAGAGAGAGACGGGAGCAGAGCTCACCGCCGACCGGAGTAAGGAAGCGAGGGTGGTGGTCGTGTTTCGCGTAGGTAAGCATCTTCACTTTTCTGTTATCGCAAAACCCGAGTGGTTTCGTTGCTCCGGCGACTGTTGTACGGCGGCGACACGCGCCGGCCTTGGCCGACGACGTGGTGGCGAGGGGCGACGCCTGAGGCGGTACACCGCTGTGGTGGTTCGCCGGCGTCGTTAGAACCGCCCTAGGCGGCTGGCGACTGTGGGGTGGTGAGATTGTTGTCTTCCGCCGGCGGGTGGCTTGAACGGCGACAAAGATCGTCGGTGTAGTTGTGTGTGTGTCCGTGTGTGTTATCGCACGGCGGCGGATTTTCGCGGCTGGCTGTCGTGGGTCTGTTCGCCGGCGAGTTCGGGAGTGCAGCCGACACCCACCGCAACAGCGGTGGCCGGCGTCGGTCGTGCTAGCACGCGAGGTGGCGGCAGCGTCGGTTTTGGGCCGGCGACTAGACCGTTGTGATGTTCAATGGTGTGCGGTGGTGGTTGACTGCCGTGGTGTGATACGCGGCGGCAATCGGCGGCTACCGGTTAGACCGGCACTCCGGTCAGCCTTCTGGTTTGGTATCATTGTAGTGATAGTCGGTTTCGTCGTGTGCGGTGGTGTCCGGCAGCCAGTAGTTGCGTGGTTTGGCTTCGGCAGCCGTGTGCGACGACGTGGCCTCTGCCCGGTAGCCGTGAGCGGCTGCACGGTCATTGTCCGTTGACCCGAATGTAAGAAGTCGGGTTGTATCTGGTCGGTGTAAGCCTTGTCGGGCACTTGAGTAATCGTGTTAGCGGTACGAATTGGGTCGCGGTTGAACCGCTTCTTGTAGACCCGTTCATCATTCGCTTTATTTGTGGGTAGATTGTAGTTCGATTTTAGAGGGTAGAATTATTTCTAGGAGTTTTTTAGATCAAGATAAAATCTTAATTTGAGTTAATTATTTACAGATTAAATTGGTGATTGGTTCTTGTTGCCTTGTGTGCTAACGAGGTGAGTTACACTTACCTGTTTTATATTGTTATCTGGTATGTATGCATAATTGTGTGAGAAAGGGAACCACATGCCCTTGATGAGTTGTGGGGGCGGACTCGCGTCCTAAGCTGGCGAGGAAAAGAGAACCACATGCCCTTGATGAGTTGTGGGGGCAGATCCGTGTCCTAAGCAGGCGGAATTTTAATTAACTCTCATGAGATGATTTTTATTACTTGTTGCACTATTCCTGTATGTGTTATGTGGATTGGATTGGTATCGTGATTTTGTTGGCACTTTTGTGGTATATGCTTGTATGATGGTATAAAATGGGTGGTGCTAGCTCACTAAGCTTTGCTTAACCCTTCAGTTGTTTCCTTTTTCCAGGATCGGGTTCAGGGTAGACAAGGGTAAAGCCCCGATGGGAAGCTAGCGACGAGGACGGTTCCGATAGCTTTTGGACATGTTTTTTTTTTGATGTTCTTTTTGAATATTTAATATTTGATTCGGGATTACTGTAATAACTAGCTGATGCTTTCGGTAACTTTTACGTTATTATTATTATTTTTTTTTAAATGTAATAACGTAGATTTATTTTTAAATTGTTAATTTAAATTAGTTTTCAAAATAATGGCGCCACATTTCTTGTCATAAATTTAGTGGTCTTGCTTTGGTAGATTCAGGTGCCGCTCTTATTATGATGCCTGTCGGTTATTGCAGGAAAATGGGAGTTAAGAAGATCATGCCAACAAACTATCAATACCGAGGAGTGAACGGTTACATGACAACACCGTTAGGAATAGCGGAAGGAGTCCCGATTCGTATTGGCAAATTTGTTTACTATACGGACTTCGTCATAGCTAACCTCCCACAGAACACGGAAATCCCAATAATCCTCGGGAGATCTTTCTTACACACCGCTCAAGTGAATACCGATATGCGAAACCAAGTCACGAGCTTAGGCTATGGAGACAATCGGATTTACTTTGATCCTAACGGAGAGCCGGTTAGACACCTCGATAAACCATACGAAGATCCTTCTCTGGCCTACAACAAGAGCACGAACCGCCCGTTACTCCCTCATGAACTTGGGAAGAAAACGGAGGACTATCCGAACCCGATGCGTAAAAAAGAGCAATCAACCAAGGAACCGGGATCCTCCAAAAAAGATCACAGGAAGAAGAGGGGCTCGTCAGCCCGACGTGCCTAGAAATGAGCCGAAAGTGGGGTCGAGCTCTAGACCCGTCCAAAAATGAAGCGCTTCTCGGGAGGCAACCCGAGCTTTTTCGTTTCTTTCGTTTTTAATGATTTTCGTGTGTGTTTTTATTAATGTTTTCGTTTGATATTTCTTAGGTAACCACACGGAGGGGATAAAAACCAGATTCGAGCGAAATCGGAGTGCGTTGCAACTTTTCAGAAGTTGGAAACAGTGGGCATTTCGCGATCGCCAGATTCCAAATCTGGCGACGCGAAGTTGGTAGGCCACGGTAACAGGTAAAAATTTCAAACCTCGCGACGCGAAAAGAGCAGCTTGGCAACGCCAAAATTTTAAAAACTAGGGTATTTTGAAAAACTGCCCGTTTCGCGACGCGAAACCCAGGGTTTCGCAACGCGAAGTCGGGACAGACGGGTTTTTAACCCTCTTTTCTCACTTTTTCACTTCACCACAACCCTAATTTCTCTTAGGCGCCGCTAAACCCTCTCACGTTCTTGCGAGATTCGACTTTCTAGAGCTTCAATTTCATCAATTTCCATGGCTAAGGTATGTTTCCTAACTTCAATTTCGTAAGAATAGCTTGAATTGGTAAGTGGAGATCTTGTTTGGACCATCAATGGTGTTTGTTTGCTTAAATTGAATTGGACCTTGTTTTTGAATCACCATTGATTGATTGATGCTTATGAGTTGATGCATGCCCAATTTTATGATTGAAACTTCATGTTAGCATGCTTTATGTTTATTTAATCTAGTGATTGTGGTTAAATGATAAGTGTGGGGATCTTGATGACATCAAAATCCCCCATTCCATCCTTGTTAGCTAGATTATTTGTATGGAGGTTGGACTAAAAGTTCAAGTGTGAGGATGTTTCACATCCCCATTGTTCTTGTTTTGTCATGCATATATTTGGTAATTGAACTTGTTAGTCGTATAGGTTTTGTCTCGTTAGAATTTTTTAATGTGAATAAACCTTGTCTTGCGTTTATGGATTGAAATTTTTCTAAGACAACGGTATTTTGGTTTTGTAGAGACAAAGAACCCGCTCGTCTACGACCGCCGTAGCTAACTTCCGTGCACCGGATGGAAGTCATGTTTTCACCTCCTTTGCAAACGACCCAACTTTGAATGGCCCGAAGAGGGAGGAGTTTCGGGACACCGTCAACCGACTTCTCCCCCGCCAAGTGCTTATACCAAAGAGAGTCGATTGGGATCTTCTCGGATCAATAGGAGTCGAGAACGACATCAAAGCAATTCTTGAAAAGCACGCATACGACGAGGATGGCAATGAGTACTACATATGCCATGCATGGGAGCGAGTTGTCGATATTGCCGAGACCCTCTACCGAGAGATTATTGTGGAGTTTATGGCCACGTTTCGTTTCGATGCGATCAAGGATCTTGGGGAATTTCATCAAACATGCATGACGTTCCGACTTGGTGGCGTTTGGAGATCTCTATCTTTGATCGACTTTGCTCTTGCCTTGGGGATATATACCCAATCGGATGTTGATGCTCCCGGATTTGAGGAGTATATGTGGGCGACTTCGAAGAGACCCGATAGTTTTGATCCACGTTTGGCGTGGTCGATCTTGGGTGATGGTGACTATCATGGCTGTAATAACCAAGATTTCTGGATAGAGTTAATTAAGTTAAGTTTCTGTCAAATGACCATTTTGTGAGAAAATTAGGATTTTTGGGTTAAACGTGTAACTTTTAAAAAGTTTTTAATGGTATGGGCTTATACCATTTTAGGTATGGGCTTGGCCCAAATCCCTAGGTATTTAAACCTTAAACCCTAATTCTTAGCCATTTTTGGGAAATTTTTGTTAAGTGTGTGTTAGTGTGTGTGTTAGAAGGGAACTTGAAGCCATTTCACCATTTCAAGGTCGGGAAATCGTCACTAAGGTAAGATTTGATGCTCGATAAGTGTAGGATTGTTAATAAAGGTTGTATAATTGCTTTGGGATTAGTTTGGGTACAATTGGATCGAGTTAGAATCGATTTTTGATCGATTTAAGGTTGATTTCGGAACTGTCAGCGTTTTCCGAATCGGATTACATGTTTTCCGAATCGGAAATCATGTTTCCCGAATCGGAAATGATAATTTCCGAATCGGGAAATTGTGACGTCTTGGAAGTGTTTTGTTACGTTATGCCTTTCCCGGATTGGAAACTTATGTTTTCCGAATCGGGAAATGGGCTAGTCAAGCCGACACTTTGACCTTGTTTCCTTTTGAGTCTCTGTACCGACTGAACCAATGACTATTCATGATTCCATAATTGAATCAATTCCTGTTCGGAAAATGATTGGTTGTTTTTCCGAATCGGAAATCACCATTTTCCGAATCGGAATTGGTGGTTTTCCGAATCGGAAATTGTGGGTCGGAAATTTTACCTTTCCGAGTCGGGTTTTGGAGGACTGTGTCTGTAAGGATTAGTTTTTCGGAGAGATTTTTCTATAGTGTCCTGACCCCCTTAGAAATAAAATTTTTCTATAGCGGAACCCCCCCCCCCCCGGTGCTAAGTCTGCCTAGGGATGTCTTAGTTAGAGGTGTGTGTAAACGCGGTTATTAATGCCTTAAATCTTGTACAGGCTCGTTAGGCGAGGGCTATAGCAAGACTGTGAGAAATTGCCCAGGTGAGTTCCCTTGCCTGATTTGAATGGGATAAACTGTTTTGAACTGGATTTTAATTGCCCATTCTATTTGATAAATGATTTTGACGTACGAACTGCTTTATGAAATATGATAACGTGGCATAATTGTTGATTACATTTAAGCATGCTTAAAATGGTAATGACTTGATAGTTTGACTGATGTGTTGCATTATGGACACTGGGTACCTTGGAACCTCGCGTTCCTTGGGAGTTTACCATTTGGTCTGATCCGCCACTTGGGGGTACCTCGGGACTACGTCCCTTGGGAGTTATTGTCAGGCGACCTGGACTGGGCCTGGGCTGTGTTTTCTTTGTCCGCACACATTCAGTGGTTTTGATTTGAATTACGGCCAGCGGGTCGGAACTGTTTTATTTACTGTATGGGGAATTCACTAGACCTTATGGTCTAACCCTCGCTTTCCAAATTCTTTTCTTTCTTAATTGTTACAGGAGTAGCCCGAGGGAGAGAGAAGGGCAAGGATAAGGTCTGATGTCTAGATAGAGTCGGCCTTGGTTTTCTCCTTTTACGCACTCTAGATACCTAAAATTATTATCTCAGCCGTGGAGGGTTGTTCCACGTGCACTATTAGACACGTTTCCTTTTGATTAAGTACTTTATATATTTTTCCGTTGCGTTAGATCACTGGGATTGTTACTGTTATTATTATTATATCTGTTGGGATTCGGGGTGTTACAATGGCAACCTCAAGGTGAAAGGTTTTCTTGCTTCATCGGACCGACTCTTGCACCGCATGCTCATTCAAGCGGTGAACGCTCGTTCTTCGAGTGAGGAGAAAGTTACCGTACAGGATCTTTGGCTTCTTGAGCAACTCTCTACGGATGACAAATATCCGAATGCTCCATATCTCATCGCCGCTCAACTCGCCAAGGCGAGTGGTTATCGAGAGGGTAGTCGCATAGTTGGTGGCCAGTACGTGACGCTCTTAGCCAAGCACTTCGGTGTCCTAACCAACACCACTATTGCTTCGATGACGAACCTCGGGGAGATGGGGTTGATTGACATGGACCAACTCCAAGGCATGGGCGTGGCGAGAGTTGAGCACATGGTTGGAAGAGACTACAATGCATGGATCCATAATCCTCAAGCTTATAGGAGTCAGCCGAGAAGTCAACCGAGTCAAGCAAGGAGTGAAGCACCAAGGAGCATGCATGAGATTGGCGGAACAAGTGGAACGACTGGGGCGAGTGCGGGTCAACAACCGGCGGATTGGACGGCATATTCGGGTTACCAAGACTTGAGTAACCGACTCTCGGAGATGTCACTTTCTTATGGCCGTCATCAACAGCATATGGAGTACAACACTATGGAGGCTCTTCACCAAGCCAACTGGCATAGTGGAGTGATGAACCAGATGGCCTCCCACTTCGGTATTCAACCGAATACCGCTTATGCTCCATCTCCATATTGGCCATACTCCGAGGATGCTCCTCCCGGTTACCCGACTTACGAGGATTGGCAAAACCAACCTCGTGGCCCTTATTGGTCTCTCTCTTTTATCTCCGTTATTCGATATGGTTGTCGTAAACAATCTTATTTTTGAACTGCGTGGTTGTGTTTGGTTGAACAATTTTATTTTGGATTGTTTAGGATTTTAAGTAGTTTGATTTGGTTTATTTTCATTTGTTCGTTTTTACTTTTTCTTTTTCTTTTTGTTGGTAGATACGGCGATTTATGATCGAGCACGATTTTTATGCACCACTCTCAGATCAGAACAGATTTCATCACATAACCCGGGAAGTTTCTCTTTTCCCAATTACTCCATAATTGTGTTAATTGTTGCATTGATGACACTGCAAATTTTAAGTGTGGGGAGGGGGTTATGTAGACTTATCTGTTTAAATGGGTTCACTTTTTGCTTATGGATTGTCGTTTTTCAAACTTTTGAAAGCTTTGAGAGTTGACCCCAATTTTTTTCGAAATCTGAGATTGTTTTTTAGACTGAGTTGCTTGCATAGGAGAACACTGAATAGGATTAGTTGAGTAAAAGGATGCCTTGGAATACTGATTACCATGAGTGCCTCACCCAATTCCGTTGAGAGATTGAGCCTTAATTGTTATATCTGTTTATTTTTTGTGAGGAATACCGACTTTGACCCAAGGTAGAACTTGTCATTTGAATGCTTGTCGAAACCACATAAGAGGAGTATTTATCACCATTGCACTAATAGAGGCCTTCGTTTCTAACCCTTTTAGCCTTTGTCAAATGATCTCATCATAAGATTGTCTGATTTGCCTAGCCTTTGATTGAAAAGTGTTCACCTTTTAACACTTTATCCCTTGAAACCATTTTGAGCCTTGGCCTTTTCATTTCATTACCCACTATACACTTTATCCTTGAGCCTAATTGTTTTATCTATCTTTTGGCCGTAACTTAAATTTGAATCTTGAGATGTTTTGATCCAGTTTTTCATATCTGACAATTTTTATGGGATTGAGAGTAAAAAGAGCCCAAAAGCAACATAGTTGCTGCTCTGAAAAAAAAAGAGAAAGAAAAGAAATATCAAAAGAGTCGAGAATACAAAAAGAAAAGAATGAGAGCTGAAAAGAGTGAAAAAGAATTTGTGCCCCAAATAAGCCATAGGCTTAGGCCAATTCTAAAAGAAAAGAAAAGAGAGGAAGTACTTATCCCAAAAGCCTCATTTTTTGAAAGTCAGATTACTTCACTGTTTCGATCATTACTGATTGAGTTTTCAAGTTTTTGTTGCAAAACCCTTAGTCACTTATATATCCTTTATCCTACCCTTAACCCTTAGCCTAACATTACAACCCTAAAGTCCTCTTGACGGTTGACAACTTCTCAGTGGTGGAGATTAGATTTGGTGACAAGCTTATGCATGAGGGAATTAGTCGAGTATTGGTGTGATCACTTACATATACACTTTTACCCCCGAGAGATACACTTTATATGATTATTCATGCTATGTGAGGGTAAAAGGTTGGCCTTGGTATCCGATTGCTTAATGAATCTTGTTTGTGTGTTTGATTGTGTGAGTATTCTTTGTTCTCTTTGATGATCTTGGGTGGAGATAATTTTGGAGTTATCTTTCTTATCTTTCAGTCTTTTGATTGAGGACAATCAAAGCTTAAGTGTGGGGATTTTGATAACACCAAAATTATACATGTTTTGGTTGCGCGTAATCGTATGACTTTACCCCATTTCTCACCCGTTTATGATCATTTCATGCACTAAATGAGCTTATTATTGTTTATGTAGGATTTGGAGGCCGTGGAACGGGAAAGTACGAAAAAAGGCGAGAAAACGTGAAAAATGCACAAAGTCAACTCAGGAGACACTTGGCGTTCACGAGATTCTGAGTCTGGCGCCGCCAGATTCGACTGAATTGAAGATTAGGGTTGAATTAAGTGTCTGGCGTCGCCAAACTAGCAGTCTGGCGTCGCCAAACTAGCAGTCTGGCGATCGCCAGATTAGGGTTGAATTAAGTGTCAGCCTCCTCCTTCAGTTTAAGACATATTCAATACACGAGAGAAGTACGGGATACGAGGAGGAACGAGAGTGAGAGTACGAAAGGTGCCGATACGCTGCGGGAATCGATCCCCGATCATTCGTCGTTGACTGTCGGTATCATGTCGATGTCCACTTTTGTTTGTGTTTATGTTTTCATCATGAGTAGTGAGTAGTTTATTAGTAGTGCTTGTCATGGTCGATGAACCTTTATGGATGATACTTTGTGATTAATGTTTACTGGTTTGTTTTGATTAATTAAATGTCTTTTATGGTTCTTTTCTGATTATTATTGTTGTGGCAATTTGAATTCAATTGGTTGGGTGTATTTGTTAGACCAAAGCAGATAGACTCCGAAAGGATAATCAACCTACCTTAGCTTGACCTTGGACCAATAGGTTGTGTTAAGAGGTTACTTGGACCAATAGTGACCAGATTGTAAAAGAGCCATTGCAATATTGATTAGGAAGGGTTTACCGATTCTAGATTGTGGACCAAACGATTTAGGATTGGAATTAGGAGGATCGTATCCTAGTTTCTAACCATAATATTCACATGTTAGGGTGTCCTAGACTTAAATTCCTACAATAGTCAAAACAACCAAACCTTCGACCTATTCATATCATCCATATTGGGGATTCACTTTACCATGATAAGTACTGCTGTTTTTCCTTATTATAATCTTAAATCAGTATTTTAATTACTTTCTTAGTTTTTACCTAGTTAATTGTCTTTTTAAGTATTCAAACCTTTTTCATACAAAACCCCCCCTTTAGGTTAATTAAACCAATTCAGACTTTAATCTACGATAACTTGACCGTTCCCAGTGGTAGATACGACACCTGGACTTTCCTACACTATATTACTCACGATCAGGTACGCTTGCCTGTATATGTGGTAAGACAGTGGCTAGGCATTAGAGCTTAAAACTTGTTACGCTTTTTATATACGATAATTACCGCATCAACCACTTACCACATCTCTCCGCGTCACCAGAGTGAAAGATAAAGAAGGTTGATTAACCTAACGGAGTCTATCTATCTTATTGTCAGAAAAATAGATACACCCGACCAACAAGTTCAGATAGCCACAGTTAAAACATTAACTTCGGAATCAAAGACAAACATTCAATAAACCAAACAAAACTATTTAATATTCAAAACCAAAACATCATCCAACAAGGTTCATCGAAACCACAATAAGTACTAAAAAGAAACTACTCACTAAGCATTACTAAAACAGAAAACATGACTAAAAAGATAGAGACTTTATACCGACCGTGAAACGGGAGATGATCGAACGCCGGACAAGCAACTCCGGGTAACAATCCGCTCGCGCTCAAATCTCATAAAAGACTCTCTCTTTCTCACTATTAACGACTACTGACTCTAAGAATATTACTGATTAATTTATGAATTGATTATCATGAAAAGGGTGGAAGCCTGTATTTATAAAAGCAAGCCTGGCTCAATTCGCGATCGCGGAGCTGCAGCTTCACGGCGCTAAACACTTAAAGTACCCTAATTTTCCTTTTTTTGCTCATTCTGGAATCTTCCATAGAGGGTCTTCACTTATTTCGCGGTGCTAAACTTCTGAACTCCAACGCGAAATCAGCCAAAAGTAGGAATCTTCTAGAATCTTCACATCTTTGCGGCGCGAAAGTATAAGGTTCGCGGACGCGAAACCTCTCTGTTTCCACTTTGCACTTTTTTCCCACTTTTTCATAACTTTTCGTACTTTTCCGTTCAATGGCCTCCAAATCCTACAAAACTAAGATTCAGTGGCTTTTGTGAGTAAAACAGCCAAGAAATGGGCTAAAATGGGGTAAAACATTATAAACCGAAACGACCAAAATATGTATAATTTTGGAGTTATCACAATTCCTTAAACATGTTTTATGCATACCTTGAAATTGAAACCTGATTTCCAAAAATCGTCTTGAAGAGTGCTGTTATGGAGCTTTCGGGTCAACCCGGTGAGGTAATCCTTTTCGTCGCTCTCTGTCTCGGTGGAACCCATGACGGACTCCACCGGAGAACTTAGATCCAACCCGAAACCATAAAACCCAGTGGAAGAGCCATTGTTGTTGGTGGTGGTGGGTTTTTCCTTTTCCAGCAAGAAGTCCATGAGTATGTCTTCGTCGTTAAGGAACTCCGTTGGAGAAATGGATTTTAGTATGCGAAGGAGAAATGGAGAGTGGTGGAGGAGGAGGAAGCTGGTGGTGGTGTCTTAAAGAAGAAGAAGAAGAGAATGCCAAGTCATTGCCATCTTTTTGTAAACATATTTTGGGTTAATGGTATAATGTGTATTAAAAAAATAGTTCGATGGTATAATGTGTATAGATCCACGTCAAAACCGGCTATTCCCGGTTGCAATGGTATAATGTGTAAAAAGAATAGTTCAATGGTATATTGAGTACAAAAAATAATTCAATGGTATTTTGTATACAAAACGAGGGGAAGTATCAAATACAAACCAAGTAGTTTGTACAAACTCTACAAACCTAATCTTAACCATTGATTTTCCATTGATTTTGTTTATCTCCTAATTTTTAGGCAGTTTTCAAATGTGGTTGAGAGAAAATTTAGAAACTTAATTAATCCACACCATTGATCATGTAAATGTATGGTTGAGATTGGTTTGTATGGTTTGTACAAACTATTCGGTTTACAACGGATACGACTCTTACAAAACGAATAGTTTGTTACCCAAATAAATCATAAACCAAAATATTTATACAATTACAAAGTTATGATTAAGTAATTATAATATAAAAACAAAAAACCAACAATTTGAATTTATATTAAATATTCATTTATAAACATGTACTAGTAATAATTATTGATGTTGAAAAGCTATATGAGACCCCCAAAAAATGTTATAACCATTATCATTATAGTTTTTTTTATATAAAATTTTAGTTTAATGGGTTAAAAATGAGATGGCAAAAGCAAACACAAAATAGAGAATCTCTAATAGAGAGATTTTAATGATTCTTATTTTAATAACTTTCTAGAAACTTTCTCTAAAATAAGGAAAAAGTGTGAAAGTGAGAGAGAGATGAAATATTTTAAATTTGGATATTTTCCAAAAACAATTACTTATGAAATAGAAGCAATCTTTATTCTTCATATCAATTTGAATCTTTGAAATTAAATGCATAATACATATAGATAATATGTTAAATATATATTAAATGTTTTAATAATATAATGAGTTAAATACAAATTTCGTTCCTATGGTTTACAGAAAATAACGACTAAAGTCCCTCAAAGAATTTTTTAACGACTAACGTCCTTGTGCTTTTATTTTTATAACAGCCAACGTCCCTGTGCTTTTATTTTAATAATAACCAACGTCCCTATACACTAACCTTGTTAAAAAGGGTAATTTAAGAAGAGGTAAATTGGTCCTTTTCATTTCTTTTTGTTTCAATAACATATTTAGTCCCTCCTAAAATCATGGATTAAAAAAACTTTTATTATTTATAACATATTTAATTACACCGAATTTAAGTTCAAACAAGCCGTATAATTCTAATATAGACATTAAAAACAATAAAAATTCAATAACATAATTTATAACATATTTGGTCCCTCCAATAATCAAGGATTAAAAAAATTCTTCACAAAAGATACAACTTTAAAAGAAAATCATCACTTGAAAAATCTAGCATACCACTATAAAATATATGATATGAGTAATAGTTTTAATGAAATTAAACCATAAAGGAAAAACTTCAAAGCTAAAAAATTTCACATACCATATACTCCAAGATATACCAAATCCTCTTCAAGTTCCTTTTGAACAATCCATTGCATGCGCATTATTAGTTAGGTTGAAGAGAGTTCAAGATTTATAAAGATTAACGAGATCGATGAATAAATCAAACTAATGTAATATATGTTAAAGTCGACATATAGGTTAAGAAATCAAAGAACACACCGACCATGAAGCATTTTAATTGATTAAGAAATCAAATCGCATATTTTAAGGGTTTTTTTGTTACATTATGCGGTATGTAAATGAAAGGTTTATTTAATCTCCGATTTTAGGAGGGACCAAATCCGTTATCAAATCCTAAAAATATAAACAACCTAACTAAATGTATTATAAATTATAAAATATTTTTTAATCCATTATTTTAGAAGGGACCAAATATGTTACTGAAACAAAAAAAATGAAAAGGACGAATTAACCCATCTTTAATTACCATTTTTAACAGTGTTAATATATAGGGATGTTGGATGTTATAAAAAGAAAACCACAAGGATGTTGGCCGTTAAAAAAATCTTAAATGGACCTTAACTGTTAATTTTTGTAAACCATGGGGACCAAATTTGTATTTAACTCTAATACAATTCATATTATAGTCTTCATCAAGAAATAAACATAATTCATTGTTTTTGAGAATTTGAATTTTGTTACGATTTTAGAGAATTTTCTTGACATTTTCTATAAAAATATCTTTAACAGGTTTTCTATAATTTCTTTAAAAATAGAAAATTAAAAATTAAAATTCCTAAATAATTTACATTTTATTTTACAAAATTTAAACATTAATTTTATATTGTTTGGTGAAATAAGCTAGCTTATAAGCTGACTTATAAACTAGTTTATTTTTTGTGCACATATTTGATAAGACAAAAAGTAACGTATAAGCTAGCTTTTTGATAAACTAATTTGATTAGTATAAGGAGCTTTTTATGACATGAATTTTATTTAAAAATTAAAATAAATTTTATTTAATTGTTATCACCTTAAACATGAAAATGTTGAAGCTTTTATAATGATACATGATCTATTGAGATTTATACTTCTTAGCTAAATAAAGATAAAAGTGTAAGATGTATAAGTTTAAAAAAATCTCAATACATCATATTTGAAGTTATAAAAAAATCTCGATAATATTATTATATTAAAAATTAATAAGAATATAAAAGAAAATATAAAACATATTAATTCATATATATGTATAATATATAATAATATAATTAAATGTATTTTAATATTTCATTAACTTAGAAAATATTGATAAGATGATTACAATAGTATAGTTTATTAAAATAATGTATACTAGTTAATGGCCCGTGTAATACACGGACGATTTAAACATATTGTTTTAGTTTCTAATAAGAATTAACATTTGCATTATAAAGTTCACAAATAATTCACCATAAACCAAATGTAATATCCAATTAACAATATAAATATAACTTAGTTAATTGATAAAAGAAACATTAATGATTTAGTTTAATCATAATCATTTAGGAAATTATATATATAACATTTAAATTACTTTTCTTTCATTTTTTTATATTCAAAGCTTTCTTTGAAATTGAGTAAGTAGAGAATTATTATTTATTAAAATAATTCTAATTAATCAACGATTTAAATGAAAAAAAATTACTCTTACTTTATTATTAAATATTTTAGTCATCTAATAGTTGTTAAAAGAGTTAAATGCAAATTTGGTCCTTGTGGTTTACAAAAATTAATGACTAAGGTCCTTCAAAGTAATTTTTAACTAACAAGGTCCTTATACTTTTGATTTGGGTTAATTACATGGGTATGTATCGAACTTGTCACGTTTTATCATTGTATGTACTCAACTTATAAACTTATCATTGTATGTATCGAACTTGCTAGACTTGTCATTGTATGTATCCAACTTTATCAAAACCTATCATTGAATGTATTCTACTTGTCATGAAAGTGTATCGAACTTGAGGTTTTGATAAAGTTGGATACATACAATGACAATTTTAGAAAGTTCGATACATACAATGGTAAGTTTATAAGTTGAGTACATACAATGATAAAACGTAACAAGTTCGATACATACCCATGTAATTAAACCCTTTGATTTTTATAACACATATGGTCCTTCTTATAAAATAACATTAAAAAAAATAAAGTTAAGAAAGGGTAATTTTGTCCATTTACTTTTCCTATGCATTTAATGTTAATTTATAACATATTTGATCTCTCTTAAATTAAAATAATGAGTTAAATTTATACTTAGTTCTTATGGTTTACAAAAAAAATAACACTATATTTTTCTTCTTAAGCTTTGTAATTAATCTACAAAGTGGTTCTTCAATTTTAAATTTTTTGTAATTTCAATTTATTTCACCCTCTAATAATATTTTAATAAATTAGGATTACATTAAGTTTTATGTTTTAATAAATTTAACTTTAATGAACTCAATAAAGTTGTTAAAATAAATCTTAGATTTTAATAACTATATAACGTATTTAGGGGTTGTTTGTTTAGCTCTTAATGTAACCATTAAGAGGTTCCCCTTTAATCGCTCAGAGGTCAGGAGTGTTTGGCAAAAAAAAGAAGCCTCTGAATCATTACAAAAGCCTCTGTATCCTTGTGTGGGTAAGGTGATGCAAAATGGTTCAGATGTAAGCAAATACCATTGTTACCCTTCCCTTCCATTTCAAACACATCGCACACTCATCTTCCACGCTTATCTTTTCCGGCCCTGACCTTCTCCAGCTTAGACGCTGGCCTTCTCCGGCTCCGGTGCTCCTCCGGCAATGCTCTTCCCGGCCCGGCGCTCCTCCGGCGCCATCGTTGCTCATCTCCGGCATAGCAGCACTATCGCTGCTCATCTCCGGCGCCATAGTTGGCCTTCTCCGGCGCCATAGCTGGCTTTCTCCATGGCTGATTTGTGGTTTGACTCCTAAATTTTGTTGGTGGCCGATCACTGTCGATGTGTTTAGACAAAGCATGTGCCATGGTTTGACTCCACTTCAATGATGACCACTAATTAGGGTTCTTCATCTGGAGGGTTTTTCTTTTTGGATTTGGTCGTCGATTTATGGTGGTTTTCTGAAAAGCATGAAATAATTAATATTTTCTTCATCTGTTGGGTTAATCTTGATGAATTTGCAAAACTTCAAAATGGTACTGTTAATGAAATTGCAAAACTTCAAAATGGGTGTTGTTGGTAAATTTGCACAATTTGAAAATGGGTATTGTTGATGAAATTGTAGAACTTCAAATGGATATTGTTCATAAATTTGCACAATTTAAAAATGGGCATTGTAGATGAAATTGCAGAACTTCAATTGGATATTGGTGATAAATTTGCACAATTTAAAGATGCCTATTGTTGATGAAATGCAAAACTTCAAAATCAATATTGTTGATAAACTTGTAGAGGGGTAAAATGACCATTTGTTGCTCTTCAAACTGCTCATTCAGAATATTTATCAAACAACTATATTTCATTCTCCACTACATCATTCAGAACCTCTCAACCATTCTGACCTCTCAACCATTCAGCTCCAAACCATTCAGCAACTCCCAAACAACCCCTTAGTAAACATCACACCATTAATCTAAATTTTAGAGTAAAAACAACATAAGAAAGTAAAAAATGCAGAATCTATATATATATTAAAAGAAGGTTTTTGCTGATGTCATCAAAATGAAATTGAGTGATTTCATTGGTCAATTAAACAAATCCTATGAAATGATGATGTCATGATCTATTTCCATTTTTTTTCTAAAATTTACATACCTAAAATTTCTCATTAATTTATTAGTTTCCCTTTTATAATTTACATTTTGTATCCTTATAATTATTTCATTAAATTACTTATTACCCCTTAGTTTTTCAATTTTCACTTTACATTATTATCATATTAAGGTAAATAATGTATATGAATTAAAACCATTTAAGTTTTTTGTTTTTCTTTTTTATAAATTACACCCTTATAATCGTCTCGACGATACCTTTAAAATGAGTATAATATTGAATATTTTTTTAATTTATTTATATTAGTAAATATTAAGAATATATAAAATTAAGTTGTTTACATTTTATTACAATTCTATCGTTGATATTCTTGAAATTTAAAGATTCCTATTTTTAATCTAAATTTTTTATAGATTATTTATAAATAATAAAAGTTTATTTTATTTAAAACGCTATTGTTGATGTTCTTGAAATTTAAAAATTCCATCATTTTAATCTTACTAATTCTATAGATCATTTATAAATAATATTTTTTTAAACCCTACAAATCAAAAACACTATATAATTTATAAGGGGTAATAAGTAATTTAATGAAATAATTATAAGGATACAAAATGTAAATTATAAAAGGGAAACTAATAAATTAATGAGAAATTTTAGGTATGTAAATTTTAGAAAAAAAATGGAAATAGATCATGACATCATCATTTCATAAGATTTGTTTAATTGACCAATGAAATCACTCAATTTCATTTTGATGACATCAGCAAAAACCTTCTTTTAATATATATATATAGATTTTTAATATACTTTAGTTAATATACAAAATATATATTAATATAGCAAATATGTAAAATAAAAAAATAAACGTTAAATAATAAAGAAAAAGATAAATGTAGGTAAGACTTTAAGATGAAACATTAAAGAGGTACGAAAAGTTGGACGGAAGTAGGAATAGAGAATATATATAAGCTATTAAAAAACAAATTTTTTTGGTGGTTTAAAGAAAAAGAAAAGAAATACTTTTCATATTTGGGTTTTTGTTGAACCAAAAACAAACACGTGAGAATTTAATTGCCGGCAATGGTAATACTATTAATGCAAAGATATCTCGAAAATAAAAAGAAAGAGAAAAAAACCAAATATAAATACTCTCGCTTTTCGTCTTTTGTTATCGTCTGTCTTGGGAATTACAATTAAAACGCATATCCCTCTTTTCTCTCTTTAGCTTGCTGGTAATTCAATCATTACCCAATTTTTGCAATTTATATCAATCCAATCTTCATATGTTCATATACATATAATTGAATTCATGATTAACTTGATGTCAATTTGATCTTGTAGTTTTGATTTGAAGAAGAAGAAGAAATGGAGGGAGTGGATTACTTGATCGATGAGAGGAAGAAGGCGCAGTTCGATGTGGAAGCCATGAAAGTTGCTTGGGCTGGTTCTCGTCAAGCTTTTGAGCTCTCTGATCGTATGGCTAAGCTCGTTGCTAATGATCCTGTATGATTTCTGACTTCAATTTACTTCAGTTTTTGTTTTAAGTTGTGATTTAGTTCATTTCTAGATGAAATTTAGGGTTTTGATGGTTTTGTTTTTTGGTGATTTATAGCTCCTGTTGTGTTAAATGAAAAAAAAGCATCTGCTATCCTTTTCTGCTTAAGCTAGGGCTTGATTTTGGGGGAATATAGCATCAAACTATTCTATTTTGGCCAAAAAATGAAAAAAATTAAATTAAATTAAACATCAACAACTAAAAGTAGCAAGTAATTCGGCAAAACTAACTTTGCAAATGCAAAAAAGCAAAAATGTGTTTTTCATCTGAGATCATGGCCCACCGTACGACTAAAAGAAAGGTGATTCTGATTCCTACCAAATTCACCAAATTCTTGGCTAGTTTGGTGATGGTTACGAAATTGGCTAGTTTGGTGATCTTCTTCACCTTTTTCGATAAACCACATGAAGTTGTCTAATTTTGAAAAAAAGAAAAGAGAAAAAAAAAAGATTTCAAGTTTCTGATGAGTTAAGCTTGCGTATTTTCTGTAAATTATGGATTTATATCGCATGTTGTCGCTTTATAGGCCTTTGAGAAGTTTACCAGGCCTATGCTCAGTAGGAAAGAGTTGTTCAAGAATACTCTTAGAAAGGCTGCTCATGGATGGAAGCTGATCGTTGATCTTCGTCTAACTGGTAACCTTTTACTTTAACGCCCTGTTCTCGAGATTACCTGGTTTATGGAAGCAGACTTTTAGACATGTGTTTCAGTTTTATGCGTTCATCATCGTTTTCACTTGTCTGTGCATTTTTTTTGTTAATCTCAGAAGAAGAAGCCAAATGGCTGCGACTTTATATCGACGAACCTGCTTACACCGATCTTCACTGGGTAATTTATTATCAATCCCAAGTCATTGTTATGAAATGCTACTGATATATCACTAAATGTTAACATTTGGCAACTTTCTTATAATCTCCAAGTCATAACTTTGTGCTTTGTATAGATCTATATCCTTTCTGAAGGGGTCTTTGGTTTGTTTCAAGGGAATGTGAATGAAAATGAGAATGACAAAGAATGGGACTGTTGAATTATATTGAACCCCTGAAACTATATTGATCTATTCCATGGTTAAAAATGTTTGTGCCAAAAGCTGTATTAGTGTGGCTTACCTGCTGTGTTTCTGTGAATCCTTAGGGAATGTTCATCCCAGCTATAGAAGGACAAGGCACCGAGGAACAAAAAAAGAAATGGTTGCCATTAGCACGAAGGATGCAAATTATTGGCTGTTATGCACAAACAGAACTTGGTCATGGCTCCAACGTGCAAGGTCTTGAAACAACCGCAACATTTGATCCTCAAGCGGATGAATTTGTTATTCACAGTCCAACTTTAACATCAAGCAAAGTGAGTAAGATTTTTAGCAGTTCTGTTTTTTTTTAATATCTATCACTGTCAAAAATGGATTTCTAGTAAGGAACAAGTTCATTTGTTAAAGAAAGTTGTCTTTTTCTCTTTGTTTTTATACTTTTGGTGTTTTACCAAGTTGCTTTTGCCAATTCTTGTCATTGATATTTATTTGAATTTATTTCCATTTTCTCAATTTTTACTTTGTGTTTCTTGCTGTCTAATAGTGGTGGCCTGGTGGATTGGGTAAAGCATCAACACATGCTCTCGTTTATGCCCGCCTCATAGTAGGTGGTGAATTCCATGGAGTTCATGGTTAGTACAGAATACCATTTTCATGTTTTAACTATTTTCTTTTGCCAAATTTTCTTATATCAATTCAATTTTCAAAATTTTATTATTTTTGTGGAAGCGTTAAATGCAAAAAAGTTAACAACATATTTTGGTTAACTCCCATTTTACCTGGTGTAACTTTACACCAAATATCAACATGCTTCAATTTTCCATTTTTCCTCCTCCTTGGATCAGGGTTTCATTCATTTTCTATTGCAACTGGTTCAACCATCAAATTATGATACAATACAGCAATTAAAACACATAGTCATTTTAATTGATCAAATATGTTGCTATTTTGTGTAAAAAGGTACATTACGTAAATTAGTTATCAGCCTGAATTCGGCTGTAGGTAAACCAGTCTCAAATTGCATTGCTATTGTGTGCATCTACCACTTCTGTGGAAAAATGAACTTATCGATTATTTATCATCATTGTTTCCATGAAGGGTTTATTGTCCAACTAAGGAGCTTGGAGGATCACTTACCTCTTCCCGGCATTACTGTGGTGATATTGGGCTGAAGTTTGGAAATGGGGCATATAACACCATGGATAATGGTGTCTTGAGATTTGATCATGTGCGTATCCCAAGGGACCAAATGTTGATGAGGTATGGTCACATCTATATACATCCTATCCACTCAGACTCTACTTTTGAGCGGGATATACAGGGTACATTTGGTTTGGTTTGGTTTGGTTTCTGAAGTTATTCTTCAATTTACTCAGGGTGGCACAGGTTACAAAGGAAGGAAAGTTTCGGCAATCTGATGTTCCCCGACAACTCCTTTATGGGACTATGGTGTATGTTAGGCAAACAATTGTGTCTGATGCTTCCAAGGCATTATCTCGTGCAGTTTGTATAGCTACAAGATATAGTGCCGTTCGTAGACAGTTTGGCTCACGTAATGGTGGACCCGAGACTCAGGTTATTCAAGAACGAGATTCTGTTTTTATTGTTTTCATACGTAGACTTCATTGCGATATCTGATTCAGCTCTTTAAATGATTGAAGATTTTGTTTTTGATTTTGGTTTAGGTGATTGATTACAAAACTCAGCAAAGTAGACTCTTCCCTTTGCTGGCTTCTGCTTATGCCTTCAGATTTGTTGGTGAATGGTTGAAATGGTTGTACACGGATGTCAAGCAAAGATTAGAAGCTAACGACTTCTCAACCTTGCCTGAGGCCCATGCTTGTACTGCAGGCTTGAAGTCTTTAACAACAACCGCAACAGCTGTGAGTGTTCAATTTAATCGTTATATATATGTGCATAATGTTGTCTCTGTGCTCTCTTAAGAATCGATCTGGCCTTGATAAATATATAATCTTCTCCTTGGGTTCAAGCTAGAATTGGTCATTCGGCTTAATTTGCATTGTATGTGTTCTTTCAGGATGGAATTGAAGAATGTCGAAAACTGTGTGGTGGTCATGGGTACCTTGTCAGTAGTGGACTTCCCGAACTATTTGCGGTTTACATTCCTGCTTGTACGTATGAAGGGGACAATGTTGTCCTGTTGCTACAGGTACGTATGAACGATGACTCCATTCTCATTTCCTGCTCTACTTATGTTTTGAATCTTGAGAAAATAGAATCAATTTTTCGTACAGCAATGATATCTGGTTTTCAAGGCATCTGACTGGCTTGCTAAAGAATTTACTCAAACAAATAATTATTTATCCTAAATTGTAATATTCACAAAATCGGAACATTTAATGACCTCAAGAGGTTTACTGAACAGTCGCATTGTCATGCATCAATATTCAGGCCCAAGCCCAATATTATATCTAATATTCTAGAAGAGGTTAGAAGGGGTAATTAGGTAATTCTAAATAAATTGATAGTATAAATAGGACTTGGGAGGGAGAGGAGAGTATGCAGAAAATTGTTACTGGTTTTGTTTAGGAGGACTAGCCTCTCGAATGCTAGATTTCCATTGTTTTCCTTGTTTTCCTTTCAATTAATCCAATAGCCACTTAATTTTCCCTTCAATTTCAGTTTGTTCTTAGATTGAAAACTTGGTTCATAACACGCATCTTGGCTGAACCATAATTGAACTGCTATCGTCCAATGATGTCAGAATTGCATGATCAATAAGTATATAACAACAACAAAAAAATTGTTTTGTTTAATACTAATACAACTGATAAGAACCAAATTTATTATATAATCAAAATAAAAGAAACAGCAGCCCAGATAAATAAAGATAGATAACTAGCTATTCGAGAGGCTAGACTCTCCCAAGAACAAACCCAATATTTTTCTGCATGCCCTATTATCCCCTCTTTTCTCCTATTTATTATGGCTTTAAACCCTAATGGGCTTGGACTTGGGGTTAATACCTATCAACAACATAAGAAATCATGAAACTTCTACAATGTATTTCAACACTAAATAAATGTATAGGAAAAAATAGTGAAAGAAGGCAGTAAAAAATAGTTGAGTTTGGTATTCTTACTGGGGGAGGTTCAACTGGTTGGTTGGGTGGGGTTTTTGATCATTGCTAAATTGAAATTATTTTCATGTTCCTTAGCGAATCAATTGATCTCTAATGTTGCTTTGCTGGTTCAAAAATTCCAGGTTGCGAGATTTCTTGTGAAGACAGTTTCGGAACTCGGATACAAACAGCCAGTTGGGACAACAGCTTATATGGGACGAGTGGCAGCTCTGATGCAGAACAATTGCACTGTTCGAACCGGTAAATTCTCTTCTTTATGGCTTTATTGATCACAATAAGGTTTTGATCTTTAATGGCTTTATTTGACCACAATGGAATGCAGTTGAGGATTGGCTAAACCCTGGTGCAATAGTTGAAGCATTTGAGGCACGGGCTGCTAGAATGTCTGTTGCCTGTGGTCGGCAGTTAGCCAAGTTTGAAAATCCAGAAGAAGGTACTTCCATTTTTAGCAGTTAATGTTTTCCTTACGTCTTACAGATAATTGTCAATCTCTGTGATTTGAAACTCTGTTTCCTTTTCGTTTCAAATTCAGTGTTTTTAGAGGTCATCTTTCCTTTAAACTTTAAAGGGCATCGAGTCCATTTGCAGGCTGCATCCAAGCATTCATAAAACTTGAACTTTCAAGCCCATGCTAAATGCTAAGTGTGTGTCATTTTTTTGCCTCAAACGGACCTCCAGGGATTTAAATTGCAGAGGGGGTGTTTGAATTTTGATCTACAGTTAACGTTTCACAAAAACAGATCAAAAGGGTTAACCAAAATTCATGTCAAATTTGCTACAGGTTTTGCAGAATTAGCGTCTGATTTAGTTGAGGCAGCACTTGCTCACTGCCAATTAATTGTTGTGTCCAAGTAAGCTCTACTAATTATATTTAAATGAAGTTCCAGTTAGGAGCATGGCGGTTTAAAAGAAATGAACTTATAAAAAATCTTGACAAAAAGCATTTGTGTTTTGTAGGTTTGTGGAGAAATTGCAACAAGACATTCCCGGAAAGGGAGTGAAACAATCGTTAGAGATATTGTGCTATGTCTACGCATTGTTTCTTCTTCACAAGCATCAAGGTGAATTCTTGGCCACCGGGTATCTTACACCCAAACAGGCCGTACTTGCTAATGAACAACTCAGAACCTTGTACTCTAAGGTTAGTCATCAATCATATATATATATATATATATATAGAGAGAGAGAGAGAGAGAGAGAGAAAGGTTCATGTGAGAAACATAACTTTTTAAGAAAACGCGAGGACGATTCTCAACCACTCATCCGGTCAATAAAGACGGCTTTGACCGGGTCACCCTCCTTTAATCATCTCCACCCTCCATGAATCGCGTCAATCCTCCGTGATCGCGTCCACCGTAACTGAAAATGTGTGGCTGAGAATCGTCCTTGCGTTTTCTTAAATTGACATCGTTCGCGTATGAACCCACCTCTCTCTCTCTCTCTCTCTCTATATATATATATATATATATATATATTCTCTTCCCAGACTAATTTTGCAATTACCAGTTTTCTCCTTATTGTCGCTACAAATTATATTCTTATTATTGAAAGGTCTTGTTAGATATATTTGATAAATAATCAAAACAGTATTTAGCCTTGCAATTTCCATGGGATGAGTGTTGGTTAACTACAAAAAGATTGTAGCAAGATGATCTTATGCTGTTCCATGAAATTGCAATACATTTTTAGGGGATATGTCATGAAATTGCACTATTTTATTTTTAGACAAGTTTCCAAGTGAAACTTATTGGTTCGTTACTGTCATAGGGGCATAATCAAACGACTACAAAAAGACCGAGGACCGTGAAAACCACTAATCATGTGTTGTTTCACATGGTGAAACAAAGTCGATTCACAATGTGAAACAAAAATAAACGTTGGAAATGATCGTAATGTGAAACCACGTTACGTTTTTACGTGCATTGTTTCACATTAACAAATGATTATTGGTTCTCATGGTCTTTATTCAAGGGTACTTCAGATATTTCTCAAATAAGTGTGTGTTTTTAAACTGTGTCAAAAAGTGTGCAATATGGAACACATAAATGTTCTTCTGTTTGCTGACTCTGAAAACCTGCAATCTTGGTTAGGTCCGTCCAAATGCAATAGCGTTGGTTGATTCATTCAACTACACGGATCACTATCTGGGTTCAATTCTTGGGCGTTATGATGGGAATGTGTATCCGAAGCTCTACGAGGCTGCTTGGCAAGATCCTCTGAACGATTCAGATGTAGCTGACGGCTTCCATCAGTATGTGCAACCAATTCTCAAGCAAAAGCTACACTCTGCTAAGCTATAAGCTACCTGTGGCCAAGTGTTTGAAAGATTTCGGTTTTAGTTGGAAGAGTAAGATAGAAGAAGAGCCTTTAGGCCTTATATTGATGCTGGTGTGTGCGTTTACCTATTTTGCGACATTTTTTCGTGCTTTTAATCGTTGCTAAAAAACTTGAAACAAGGGTCTTGCGGATTTGCTCACACCAAAATTATGTGGGTTTGATTATCTTTTACTATCGTGAATGAAAATTATAATAAGTTCATCCATAATTTTAGGTGAATTAAGTTCAGATTACTTTGTTTATGGACTTATGGGTAATGTTATATCTGACTAGTAGGTGGTTTGTTCAAAATTTGAATTTCGTCATTAAAATAAATTATCTACACCAAGGGTCCCTTTCTTTTAACATTATTTGATAGCAATCATTATGAGGGATCAATAAATATGGGGTTGCTATTTGCACCCAAACCTAAAAGTCAAAGAGATTTTGGGGGTTGCTATATGCACCCAAAAAGTGCATCGGGAATTGAAAAAGCAGCATCGGGAATTGAAAAAGTAGCCTTTGACGTTGATATGTGTGTGTATAACGCATTC
The DNA here is from genome assembly GCA_030169165.1 of Centaurea solstitialis. NCBI lineage: Eukaryota > Viridiplantae > Streptophyta > Magnoliopsida > Asterales > Asteraceae > Centaurea > Centaurea solstitialis. Next base: position 27,725,628 of record CM058042.1, on the reverse strand, counting down.
ACTTTTTGGGTGCATTTGGTAAAAATTCGGGTGTATTTAGCAATTGCCGATTTTGGGTGCAAATACATTGGAATTTGAAAAAGCAAATTGTCACATCAATCATATGATTAGTTTTAATTAAATTATTATATTTATATTATTCTATTATATATATTATTATATATATATATATGTATTTTATGTGTTATTTTTATTAAATTATTATATTTATATTATTATTAAATTTAGAGTATGTAAATATATATAAATTATTCAAATTGTTTTATTTATGCATATATTATAATTTTTTTTATCTACTTTACATTTATATATAGAACTAATTTGTGTAATAATATGTCTTATACAGATAAATAGATGGTCAAAATTTGCGATTATGAAAAAGTAGAAAAGTAATTTCATAACTTTTATAAATATAGAGAAACTAGATCAAATCTAAATGTATATCTTTATTTTTGTAATTGTAGTAATTATAAGGAAAATAATTTTTTTATGTTAATTTGAATATGTTTATTTTTTTAATAAAGTAAAAGAGTAAAAAAAATACTAATGGCTTGTATAAAATAATATAAAATAAATATAATTATATAAGTAAAAATGTATTTATTAATAATTCAAATAATTAAAATAAAAGGTAAATTTAAAAATAAAACAAAAACTAAATAATATTAATATATAAACATTTTAAATAAAAAAGAAAAGACCACAAAAATACAAAAATTATACAAATTACAAAAAAAAAACACAACGATTAGTTTGACTTTAAGATGCATTTAAGGTGCATTTAGTAAAAAATCAGGTGTATATAGCATTTGCCTTATTTACAAAAATTACATAAACCAAAATAATTTATTCGTATTTTTTAAAAAGCAGTTATTAAAACTATTTTACATATTAAATTAAATAATTTTTTAATATATCCAGTAAAACTTTATATTTAATCTAAAACTATTAAATTGAAATAATAATTATTTATATTAAAAGAATCCCACATTTAAAAATTCTAAATTCAATTATTTTGTTTAAATTTTTTACAACTAATCACAATTCTTTTTAACTTTAGTAAATATCAAATAAAAATATTTATATTTAATTCAAAACTATTAAATCAATAAAATGACCTCTCCATTAAAAGATCCCAAGTTTAGAAAAATAAAAGAAATCAAGAGAAATTCACACACATACAAGATACATTTCAAATGCAACCTTCTTCAATGGAATATTGTAATATTAGAGCATCCACAGTGGTGGAACTTCTAAAAACCTCATTTGCCATATTTTTTCCTGCCATATTATTGTCACCTCAACAAAATAAAAACATTTTTAAAATCCTACAATGGAGGTTCTTACAAAAACCTTACTTTTCTTATTCTTATTTATAAGTTGTTATATAAATTAAATGTATACAAATATATTTAAAAAAATTCAAATATAATTAATATTTTTTACTTTTATATTAATTTTTATTTTTTAATTTATATATTTTATTAAGATATATGAAAAACAATTAAAACACACATAATTTTTATACTACGATTAAAAAAATGTGCAACGTTGCATAAATATTATTCTTTAAAAAAAATACAAAAAAATAGTTCATAGCAATATAGATCACTCGTAATCTCGATTCGACCAAATATGTTCAACCAAGTCGGCACGGAGTTGATGATGAACTTCATTTGAGCATATCTCCGAATTTCTTTGAAGATATTCTTGGAATTCATGGGTGGAACCTTGAAATATTTGTGTCGAGTTATCCACCTCTTCATCAATCCAATTGATCATCATGTCACCTTCATCTTCAACAATCATATTATGTAAAATTATACATGTACGCATAATATCACTTAACTCTTCTCTATGCCATAATCGTGATGGTCCTTTAATTATCACCCAACGAGATTGAAGCACTCCAAATGCACGCTCAACATCCTTTCTTGCACCCTCTTGCCTTTGTTTGAACAACTTCCGTTTTGGATCTTGCGGGCACGGAAAACTCTTGACGAAAATTCTAGATAGATACCATCAGTTAAATAATATCCTTTAGTATAATGTGTATCATTTACCGTAAAATTAATTAGTGGTGCCTCTCAACATACATTTCAAATGCAACCTTCTTCAAAATTCTAGATAGATACCATCAGTTAAATAATACCCTTTAGTATAATGTGTATCGTTTACCGTAAAATTAATTAGTGGTGCCTCTCCCCGTAAGACATCATTAAATAAGTTGGATTCATTGAGTACGTTGATTAATTCACCATTTATTTTTTATTTACATGCATACAAATATTTAAAAATAATATTTGCATAATAAGTTAATTAAATAATTAAAAATCAATTACAATATTTGTCAAAGATTACATGAAAGAAAAAAACAAAAAAAAATCTTTTATAGTTTTTTTTTAGTTTAATATATATGTTTTATTTTACAACATATATGTTTTATAGATTTATTAAAAGAACAAATTATTAGAAATAACAAAAATAATAAATAAAATAATTACATAAAAAGAAAGTATCATAAGAACCCGGATTCCTGTACAAGCACCTGGGTTCCAATAAGAACATGTGACTGGACAAGAACCTCTGTCCCACTCCATTGTGGATGCTCTTACAAATCAAGGTGCAGTTTGGTAAAAATAATTATACAAGTAACTCTAAATAAAACATTTGTTGTCAAAAATATATAAAATTGCGATATATCAACATCGTATAAATATGCTACTATTTTTATTTTTAGACAACAAGCGTTTTCTTTTTATAATGATCGTATAATTAATCAATTTTAGTGTAAGATTTTTAAAACCTTTTGTAATTTTTCTTAATTGTTTGAATAATTTTTGTATTTTTTAGCTTATAGTTTGAATTTATTTGTTATTAGTTAATTATTTGTAGTTTAACTTTATATATAATCCATGTTAGTCGTACTTGATTTCTAATATTTTTTATTATATATTTGAATATCCAACCGAAAAAATATGAGAATTTCTCTTGATTTTTTTATCTTTATGAACTTGCACAAAAATAATTTTGTTAATTTAATAAGTTTTATAAAAAATATAAAGAGCTTTTCAAGAAAACAAATAATTTTTTTTATTTGCTTTAATATAAAAATTTTAATTTGTGAGTGGTGATGTAATCTTTTATGAACCAATGGACCTATGGTCCAGCAATTAGCCACCCTTGCAAGCGCTCCGTTGACCTAGTCAATGAGGGATTTTTGGAAAGCAGGTCCAGGGTTTGAATCCGGACTCACTCCTAGTGTTAGGCGCGGAAACAGGGGAACATTGCCTTGTACTGATTCTTAATGGAGGGTCGGTTGGGTCTAAAGGGCCATGAAGTTAGGGTTTCCCCACCGTTCTAAACCTTTTGGAAATGTAATCTTTTACAAAATAATTTATACATCACAAATTTTCTAACACTGAATATTATTTTGCCAATTTAATAATTTCTAGAATAAATATAGAGAGTGTTATTTAATATGTAGTTTAATTTAAAATTTTTAATTTGTGATTAAATAATAAAACGCTTATAATTGTTAATTAATGGTGTTAAGTTTAAGAACCATAAGTGTTATAAAATTAAAAACTTAAGAACCAAGTTTTATAAAATTAAAAATCATATGGATAGTTTATTTTAAAACCAAATTCAAAATTTTAACAAACCATAAAAACCATCAATGTAATTCACTCTAGTATTTATATAAAAGAATGTTTTATCTGACGTTAGACATAATTTTGCGTTTATCCTTTTGAAAAGGAAAAAAAAGAATAAAACATTTTATTCATTATTTATCTTGCTGGATAAGAGGTTACATTAATAAAAATATTTTGTTTTTCATAGCTACCGGTCACTTGTCGTCACCACAGAAAAGTTTATTTCTTTTAGCTACTTTAATTTGGCTATAAAAATACATTTTATTCTAATATATTGATATTCAAATAGCTAGAAATTAACTTTGAAAAGCATAACATCAACGTTAACTGTCTCGAACGTATTAATACACGAAAATCTAATTATGTAACGAGTCAGTGTCCCCATCCGCATCTCGTTGTGGTGTCTGTTGCGGTTGATATCCCGCGATAACGGGTGCAAACAGTGTATCTATATTTATAGTGGGTGGTGGTGGTAACCGGCAGCCAGGTTGAGACTTACAAAATAATTCATACAATTGATGAATAGATTGGTAACATCTGACTATCGCATCGAGGACATTTTTCCTCCCATCATTAGTACATGGTTGGGATGATGGCGGTGGCACTGGCGTGAGTGGTTCAAAAAGGGACAAAGAAACGGGACCCATCAACTTTCGTTTAACCCCTCGGTTGTAACTGCGACGTACCCTACGTTTTTTCGTGATAGTTTCTTTCTCGTTTACATAAATCGAGGAGGTCGAGCCAGGCTGTTGTGTTTGTGTAGTTTGTTCTGCAAGTGTCACCACCTCCTATATTTCTTAAAATGTATAATCAGTAATAGGAACGCTAATTTAAATATAATGTTAGTTATAGTTTATAATAATTACTTACATGATCAATTCTAGCAAGATCGTTTGCCCATCCACTACTTGAACCTTGCAGTTCTTGTGTTTCCGGGTTTTCCTATAACAAAATGGGAAATGTAAATACTATTAGAAAATATATAAAAACATTGATACATTCTAAAAAAATATAATACAAGTACAATTCATTTACCTTCTTATCTTTCGTAGCAATATATGATTTGGATTCAAGAAGACTTGGGTACATAGCCTCGCTCCTAGTTTGTATATTTTTCTTTGAGCAGTTTTTATGCTTTGAATCAAGAAAAAGATCCACAGTCTTATTTGATTTTTCAAGTTCCAGGTGCGGCGGTGGATTTCTCCTAGCATTTGCAACATCATCGTACCCACCAACTCGATCAAAATGTTCCTTGAGTATGCCTGAACCATAAAACATTTAAGCCAAGGAGTTAAAAGGGAAGTAGCCAAAACTTTATACGCAACTCTTTTTTCTCGTGTGTTTTCATCAACCCATTTACTTTCACTATAAACCCAGTATGCTTCAGTTCATTCTATTTCCAAAATAGACAATCATTTTCGCAAAAATGAACCGATTAGTACCCTAACCCTACCTTTCTCCTTTTCTTCTTAGCTTCATAGTGTGAAACTGAAAACTTATTTACTTTAGAGAATGCAAATTTTAGAAACTCCAAAAGCTAATCAAATGAACTATTAGTCCATTTATTAACCACCTCCAAATGCAATATTTTTTGCTAAAAGGTTTAGGGAAGACAACCAAGTACAACCTGGGTAAAATTTTGTTTCAACATCTTCAAACTGTTCAACAGGTTCCTTGTCGGCACCACCTCCACCTTGATTTGTTGTTCCTTCATCTGCATATTCTTCATTAGTATTCGTATACCCAGCAATGTCATTCGTGACATCAATCATCTCATTTGTTGTTGGAGCCGCATCGTCCACAACTGGAGAAGGAGGATCTTCTTCACCATGATAAACCCACTCCTTATATGCAGCTTGAAACCCATAACTATGTATGTGAACCTCAACCACATCTGGCGTATGACGCCTAAAATTCAAACATTTTTTGCATGGGCATCTCACTTTTCCATCACTATTGACATGTTTTTCTGCTATCTTAATAAATGCTTGAAGACCGGCCCAAAACTCATCAGAGTTACGTCATCTACACGTTGTCCAACTCTTATCAATCGGCATAATGTACTGTGTTATTAACACATAGTTAGACTATATTTTGATAGCCTTACATTAGATCATGATGGCTTGATGGAAAAGATTCTATTAAAGCGTGCATTTGAGTTTAAAAAAAGCTGCAGAAGAAAATAATTGTAAATGTGAAATCTATGGGTCACTAATTTATTTATTTTAACTTGAAGGCTAGCAAAACTGGTAAATGAATAATAAAGTCAGCAAATTTTAAGAGAATATACATTAATATTCCTTTTATTAACTTAATATATTGTAATACTATTAGCAAATTTTCTCTTAAGCTAAGAAATGCATTCTATGTTACAACAATTCCATGATATAGCATCCGAGTTCTTCACTTATTATATAGGGTTGAACATGATTTTTTATAATGAAGCGATGCACTATATAAAGTTCTCATTAGATTTGGATGCATATATAGATAAAGGGTTTTTCAAAGCTAGAGAGTGGAAAACATTGTTTTAAAACAAATATCACGATTCTAGAAGCTTCCGGTAGATGAAGGTAAAATATTGGTCAATAGATCATACACATTTTAAGCATAAAAAGGTACCTGAATAACAGAACTACAGAAGTTTTACAAGTCTCTGGATGTACAGGCAAACTCCTCAACTTTAATACTGCAATGACCATTTGCATATAGATGTCAAAAATAAATCAAGATACTCAAAACTTTGCATACTTTAACTTAAATTTAAGAACAAACAGATAGAGAAGATCTTTGATACTGCAATATGCCAATATGCTTATTACTGATTACAAAAGAACCACTTAACAGAGCATAACAAAATAATATAGTTGCTTATTTGGGCCTTCGTTAACAAAATCCATATTTCATAATCGTTTATGGACAAATTAAGTCAATAAATATCGATTTTGAAGTCTAAAATTAGTCTCGAAAACCAAAAGTATACCTTCACTTTCATAACTAACAGAGAGTACCTACAATATATAAGTTGCTCAGCAATGATAAACCTTGATTTGGCTTCTAAAATATTAAAGGTAGCCTTGATGACAGGTTTTACATGCATAAAAGTCTCAAGCTGATTTCAACAAGCCTCAATGGAAAATAATGCAAGTTTACTTCAACTTGATGCCCAAAAAAACCTAATGTCAGGAGGCTAGTTAAACTCATTACATTCGACAGCTTATTCGTAAACAATATCAGCAAAAACTTTCAGATTTATTTACTAATTTCCACCATTGGAGCAGGCCTAAACCACTGTAAACTTCATTTGGGCAATTTATCAAACAGGTGGTGTGCATTGCTATACATACATCCTTAACACAAATCTATACTCTTAACAACCGCAAGTGAAGACAGCAAATAACTCAAATAACTGGACTAATGGGTGCATAGTAATAAGAAAATAAATTAAAGGAGCAATTTCAGAATTGTATGATACAAATTACACAACGTAAACATCAACTTCAAACATCGATTGCTTTCATATAAGTTAAGGAGTGATGTTATGAAGTAAACCCTAAAATACGTAATTTCAACTTACAGTGAGTGAAATCGGTAGTCGAGAGGTTTGGAGTTGTTTATTTTTCCATTTGAAGTAGATAATTATTAGTATTAGGTGATATCAAGCTGCTTCCATCAAAGTGCGTGAGACTAATACGTAAACGTTTGAAACTTAAAAAAACAGACACCTAAAATAAAATAAAACTCGAATACACGGACCTAAAAAATCACTTTCGCTGTAAGAAAATATCCAAAACAAGGTAAAAAATGAAACTTTCACAGCTCAAATGCTATGAAGGTTACAAATAGATAATGTGAACATTCACAGCGAAAATGTTGTGAATGTTTCGTTTTATTTTTTTTTTAATTTTTTTTCTTCAATAGTGTGTTTTTAGTATGTTTTTACGATGAATATTTAATTTTTTTTACCTTCACAAATGTTTTGATCTGAAGTTTCATGTAATATATGTTGGTCTCACCGGTTTCGCGAAAACAGTTTGGTCTCACCAGAACATAACTCCTAATAAAGTGATCGACGACATGGAGATTAGTAAGGTGGTTTTCTTGAAAAATCAAACGACACAACTCGTGTGTCCATAAGGCTTGCTATATCTTTCTTTAAACATGGGCATTATAATAAAATTAGTTTTCTTGAAAAATCAAACGACACAACTCTTGTGTCCATAAGGCTTGCTATATCTTTTTTTAAACATGGGCGTTTTAATAAAACTATCAATTAAAAGTGTTTTTAGTATGTTTTTACGATAAATATTCACTTTTTTTACCTTCACAAATGTTTTGATGTGAAGTTTTATGTAAAATATGTTGGTCTCACCGGGTTTCACGAAAACAGTTTGGTCTCACCAGAACTTAACCCCAAATGAAGTAATGATCGACATGGAGAAGTGATGTAAGGTGGTTTTCTTGAAATAATCAAACGACACAACTCGTGTGTCCATAAGGCTTGCTATATCTTTTTTAAACATGGGCGTTTTAATAAAACTATCAACCCTTAAAAATATGAAAAGTTTACCTTAGACCCAAAATTGATAGTAGTGAAAGTTTATTTCCATAAAATAGGAATCAATCCAAAGTTGGTTCCATAAAAATACAAATTTCTTTTAAAAATATGAAAAGTTTATCTTAAACCCCAAATTAATAGCAGTGAAAGTTGGTTTCATGAAATAGAATCAACTCTGGGTTGATTCTATTTAAATGCAATTTTCCTTTCTATTAACTATAGACCGAGGAATTACTAGGAAAACAAACAAAAAGTTGATATAGAAGGACCTTCAAACAAAAAATGTGTTATTGAAAACTTGTAACTTAACAAGCTCAAGAGGGAGCTTTCAGTTGTTGTGGCTTTTCCGGATGAAAATTCAGTTAATAAAAATCGTAGTCAAATTGTTTTCAAATAAGAGTATTCGAAATGATTTAATTTTGTAACACACGGAAAGCATATACATAAAGAACATTAAAAAGAATATCAATACTAAAGACCCGAAATCCTAACCCGAATCCACACTGAAAATAATGTTTTTGTGTCAAAACTGAATTCCCCAAAATCCAAAAATCCAAAGCCCGAATTTTAGGAGGATATTCGGCTTCGAGTTGGGTCTGTTTCTCTTTCACCCGATCCACCCAAAAACCCAAAATAAATATACATATATATTTTAGTATTATTTAAATACATTTATATATTAAGTTATCTTTTGAAAATCCTAATTATTGTCGTTTATGCTTTTATTTAATTCTTTAACCTACTATCAAATTAATCAATTCTAACAATAGATTGGATTCATGTTCAAAATCGATTGAACTTATATATTTTTTTTGCACTATGATTATACCCGAACCCGACCGACTTTAACCCGAAACCCGACCAACCTGAACCCGAAGCAAACTGAAATCCGAAACCTAAAGTTTGGGGTTTTGTTTTCATATCCGATTTCCGATATAGTTTTTGATTTATCCACCTGAACCCGTCCAACACGCAAGATACACACCCCTAATCAATATCTATAAAACCAAAAAAAAGTTGCCTAATAAATGTCAAGAAACTAGACAACGTTGAAGAGTAAAGTTGAATTGATTGACAACGAAAATGACTCTGGATGAGTTTCCAACTAAATAATATGCCAACATGTGGTATGTAGGAATATTTTATGATGTAAAAAGCCATTACTTTGTTTTGATCTTCATGTCATTGTCATGCTCTCATTCTTATTTTTGGGATTAATGTCAAATTTTGCCGACCAAAACCAATACTATAAATTATAACAACTACGTGTTAATAAAGAGTGATTTTGATTTATCAAACAAATTAACGTTACAAAAATAGACATGAGAAGTTATTTACATTTATTTTGAGGCATATATAATCATGTCGGGTTTTATTATGTTGATTAACAATAATTCTAAATGGATATTGACACAACTTCAACCATACGTATGGTATTGCATGTCACATATAAGCAATATGTTTTATTTGTCGTATAAATAGTTTATACAAGATGTAGATACATAAAGTAATGTTATTTTAACGTTCTTTTATAGTATTTAAAATTATGTTTTGGTTTAACATAAGTTTATAGAGAACCGTAGAATATCAAATATGCAAAATTAAAAATATATCATCTAAAACAACATTAAAACTACATCATTTTCTACATAAACACACAAACACAACTTCATAACGCCTATGTCGACAATAACCTTGTGGATTTAATAGAAGTGAATAAATTAATATATAAAATTTTAGGACATGACAACTGTCTTGCATTTATTTCTCTCCTACTCTATCTCCATATCGACCTTAAATACCTTGTTTTATATGGGTCCTAATCTCGAATGCATTAAAACTTATTATTTCTAACATATAATATGAAACCGTCCATTATTGTAATTTTTAATGTGGTTTCTAAAGTGATGCTTAGGATTTCTTAATAAGAAATTATGATTGTTGTGGTAGGAAAGTGATTTTACATGATTTTTAATGTTATAATCAACATTTGTTTGTTGATGTGGTCATAAATAATGTAAGAGCATTTTCTATTTAGGTTCTTATAAAAGCTTACTTTCTATACTTTCTTTTGTCATATCTCAACTTATCAAGTTAAGAACCTAGACAATGGTACTTTTTTATAAAAACATCTTTTGTGAGACATGTATTTTTTTCAACATTAATAATTAGTATATCTTCATAATATAGTATATTACAAGTTTGGCCCTGAGGTTCACACTTTAGACTTGCATTAGTCCCAAATCAAAATAAATACAAAGATGGGATTCACAGTTTACATTTCACACGCACTGAGTCCCTGCCACTAACAAAATAAAAAAAAATCGCTAACTCAATTAAATCTTGTGAGAAGTTGAGGTAATGGTGAGAAGAGTGAGAAGTGGATTTTAAGTCATTTTACTAACCTTAATTTGAGAGACCTTGAGTTATTGTTGGGTTGCTGCCACGACCACCACGCAACGAGGCATGGCTAAAATAGCGGATCGATGTATCTTTCTTAGGGAACAGAAGGGTTACGTATGCCTGCTTGTTTTTTTCTCATCTCCTCCAAGATAAGGCATACACGTGCTTCATAGAGCAAAAGAAGATGAGTTATTTTTTGAATATTGGTGGTGACGTTATCATAGTTTTCGTTGAGGCCGGCATTAAGTTGGAGAACAAGGCACTGATTCTCAACTAAAGAGTCCACGTTGACGAATTGATCAACGATCATCTTTACTGATAAGAGTCACAATGAATTGTTACAACCATTTATACATAAAAGAGATTGGATTATCTTGGAAACTAGCTATAATTAAGGGATTCAACCCGGTTCTAGCAGTACCTATTATTGGGGTAAGATTCTTGATTGTCATGCTCACCTAGTAAAAACAGGTGAGTCGGTAGATACTAACCCCGGTTAGCTTTTGGTAAATGGCCACGCCATTTTAATAGGAGAACCAATTGTTTGGTCTTCATTATATTATAGCATACAAATGTGTGTTTTACATAAGTGTGTTGCAACGAGTTTATAAAAATGCTTTTAACATCTTTAAATCATTTTTTAAACGAATGTGACTACCAATTTTTTTATAAGACATCTTTTTAGTTCAAACAAGAAAAATTGTCATTATCTGATAAAATAGCTTAAAAATATTTAATTGACTGGTCTTATAAAATTTCTAATAGTTTGGTCCTTGAAGAAAAAAGAATTAAAATACTATCATTCGAGATGTATGACGTACATTTGTGGTTATTGTGGTGGTGACAAGAACGTTCTTGTGGTGGTGACAAGAACGTGGTAACGATGACATCAGTGATGGCAATCGTTCTAGAGGGGTAAAATATACAAAAAAGTTTGAGTAAATTACGAATTTGATTCTTGTGATTTACACTTTCTACCTACACTGGTTCCTGTTGGGTTTTTGTGGGTATCCTCGGATCAAACTGATTCGAGGATTATCTCAGATCTATCAAAACCTCGCTGGTTCGATATATCTCGTAGGTTTTAAAACAAACTGTTGAAACCCATGTGATCAGAAACTCGCTGTTTCGATCAAAACATGCGGAAGCGATAAAAGCTTAAAAACCCATTAAAGCCTAATGATCTTAATCGTTTGTAGCTCTAAACCTAAAGAATTAGGTTAGATTAATTTACCTGGATTGCTTGATGATAGTCCACCTGTAATCAACCAACGAACGTTCCTCTAGCAGAACCGTGAAACCCGAACAACAAAAACGACCCGAAGGGGAAGGGGGTTTGTGCGCCGGTTTTTTGGAGAGAGGAGGAGAGACAGAAAACTGATTTTTCAACTGAAAAAGGCTTAATGTTTTTCCTTAACCCATAGGCTTTATTTATATGGAGGAAAAATACAGTTTGTATGGAATCCAGTTTCCTTATAATAATTATCTCAAATCCTTTCCTTATTTAATTAGCTGGAAAAGAATTTGCATACGATAATTATGATTTATACATTTATCTAATATATAAAAACTTTATTAATTAACTATTATATATTTATTTATCTAATAAATATATAATATCCTAATTAATTAATAACCCTCCAACTTTGGTAATTCTGACTGAAAATACCCAACTGATTTATAATACACTATTATAAATCTTAACTCTCCATTTCGGGATTTCATTTAATTTGTTCGACTTATAGGTTCTCACAGGTGTGACCCTCAAGTGTCTTGTAACATTGGATTGTATAATCACTTGGTTTGTCAACTCTGCACATAATTCCTAACAGACTCCCACTTGTGCAAGTTGGCAATACCACCTTTGATTATACGGACCTAAGGAGGCCCCTAGACAGGCACTTAGGCTGACCAGGTTACAAGAACTCTTATACCCAGATTTGGTGATATAAACATTCCGTGAGGAACCGGTATCTATGAAACTACTGTTCATTGATTGGGTATATCTTGGCTTTTCCCTTTGCATCGCGATATTTCATCTGTGAGTATGAGCTTGGAAAATGTCAACTCTAAATACTCAAGATTCTGTTTTCTTGATTATCTGACTTTCACTGATAGGTAAACGACAAAGAACTAATCAGTTCGTTTGGGCATGGCCATGCACTTCATCAGCATACTTAGTCAGTCAAGATGGGCCCAGAAATATCTCTCTTCTGAGAAGAGGTGCAAATCCCATCTTGCATATCTGCCTTTAACACCACGGGTTCCGCTGAATCTAGTTACACCCTTTATAGCCACCCTGTTACGGCGTAGCGGTTGAGTGCACTAAGAATCCAGTAGTCCTCATGATATCAAATCAGATACCTCAGGTGATAGGGACAACCACTGTGAGATTCACTTATGACTTTATTCCAAGAAGTAATCTCAACCGCGGATCACGTCCGATATTTGCTACTCTATCAAATATCTGTGCAACTTTTAGTCTACAACACTTGTAGCTGTTATTCAGCAACTGATCATAACTACCTAAAAGTTCACAATGACTTTAACGCCTTATCATGCTCCCACAATGATAAGTTGTCACGGACAGATTTTTGAACGAAAACTGGAAACTAGTTTCATTCCTGGATTAATTAAAAACATGCAAAAATGTGAAAGTGATAAAGAAATCAATCTTGTATAGTCCATATTACACGCTGTAATAATAACAAGATTGAATGTCTTTTCTTTTAACAACTTTCATTTTATCTATTTAACATTTGTTAAATACTGGTCTAAAATGAAGTATCACATACCTTCAATTTTAAACCCTTTGATTAAAGTTTACCATTTTAATCAAAGTGATAACCAAAAACACAAGTCTGTTCATACGATCTACTTGTATCTGCTAATTATTGTTCTGCAAACACCTTATAAGAACAATAACTAGACTTTTATCATATTCCATGAACTTTTGGAGACCTGGACTAACTTCCAGTTCCTGAATATGTAAAACTGCAACTTTCCTTAGTTGCTGCGTAGATGAATGATTTCTACCTGAAATCCGATTCCATTTGCAATACTAGCAAATCTACTGGAATCCTATATTTTAATCCAACACTTTTAATTATTGATTTTTAAGTCAGTTACGACCTTTGTTTCATGGGTCTTGAAACTTTTATCCTTTTTAACTAAAAGGGTAAATTATATCTTATGAATTCTTATCCTACCTGGATTTATGAATTCCGAGATATATCAATAATTATATCTTTTATTCTTTTATCTCAGACTAGATAGAGAATAATCGGGCTCCCACTTGCTTGCATAAAAACTAACTATTACTCAAAATTTACTATTGACTTATTCAAGATTTTGATTAGTCAATCCTAATTTCAAGTAATGAACTTTGAGAATTTCCCTTTTATGAAACTCAACTGGATTTGGTTAAATCCTAATTCCAAACCTTGGAATCCTTCTAGTTTCATAAATACTGTTATTAACGCTATCTGAGTTAATATCCTAAATTCTCCTTTTAAAACATTTGAATAAAACTTGATCAAACTTAATTAGTTAATTCTTGAGAATTTCTTTTATAAAACTTAACTGGATTTGGTCAAATCCTAATTCCAGAACTTGGAATCTTTCTAGTTTTATAAATGCTGTTATTAACGCTATCTGAGTTAATATCTTAAATTCTTCCTTTTGATCACAAAACTATTATTCATAAATGTTTTATTCTCAAAACACATTCCTATAGAATCTCGTGTGTTTTGATAGTTTTTATACAAATTACTTCAATCTCATTAAAGTAATTATAACAGGCATCAACAACTAGGATCATACAAACACTAAGCACAATCAGATATTTGTCAAGACAATAACTTTTGAAAAATAAAACCATGAAATTATATAAATCATAATTATCCAAGAACTGTTTAAAACATAAACCCCCAAAATAACTGTTTTAAAACTATAAATTCAAAAATGTCTTGACTTTAAATCATCTCGTACTTAAGATCCTCGGCAACTCCTGGGCACTTCACTTCATTTCTGATTTCCTGCAATAATCATTTGCTCTAGGTATCAGTATACTTGTAAGCTAACAAGTAAGAAGTGACAAAAGCAATCATAAATTTTCTGAGGTCTACATACCTGCTTCATGACGCTTAGGGCAGTTTTGCCTCCAATGACCGATCTCATTGCATATGAAGCAGCGATTCTCGGTCCTAGCTTTGTTTGGCTTAACCTTCTTGCCCTTGCCCTTGCCCTTGCTTTTCTTGGGTGCACTCTGGATGGCCTGAACTGGTCCTTTTCCCTTGCTGGTGCTAGCATGCCCATTTTTCTTTTTAACCCCTCCGTCTTTTACCATCAAGACATCCTTTGTCTTGTTCTTGTTCCCCATATTTAATTCAGCTGTCTTAAGCATGGAGTGCAATTCTGCTATTGTTTTCTCCATGTTGTTCATGTTGTAGTTGACTACAAAGGGCCTGTAGTCTTCTGACAGTGAATTAAGTATGGTGTCAGTTGCTAGCTGCAACGGAACGGGATGACCCAGCCTCTCCAGATGATCTAAGTGCCGTTTCATTTTCATGACATGGTCACTTACTGATGTCCCTTTGACCATCTTGCATTCATTGAATGCTTTGGTGGCATCGTAGCGTTCTGTACGAGCCTGAGTCTGAAACATGTCCCTCAGCTGGCGGATCATGTCGTAAGCATTCGTATTTATGAGCCCTGCTTGCAGATCTGGGCTCATAGTTGCTAACATCAGACAGGCAACATCAAGGAGATCATCTGAGTGCTTCTTGTGGGCATTTCTGGCAGCAGCCGGAGCGTTTGCCGGAGGTGCCTCCCCAAGTGGCTCTTCAAGCACATACCACTTTCTTTCATGTCTGAGCACAATCATTAGATTGCGCTCCCAGTCAAGAAAGTTAGAGCCGGTCAACTTATCCTTCTCTAGGATAGAACGGAGGGAAAGATTGTTAGTGCTGGTAACAGTGCTTGCCATCTACACAAAATAAAACTTTTGGTCTTTAGCAACTGTAAATAGACTATTTTCCAATAAAATATCAATAAACCCTTAAATGATCAATTTATTGGACTAGGATCCTTATTTCATACGTCCTGATGTGCGTAATGTTCTTGCTCCATCAGACCCGTATTTATTTCGGTAGGTAAGGACTTTTACCAATCATATCTAACTGACATGACTCCTAGATCTTTTCGGGACCATGGCAACTACCTGTGCATGTTTTAGTCCCTCTTAGTGCTTTTTGGCCCGGTACCACCCGGTGAACATTATAGAACCAAAACAGATCTCACCATTTTGGGGACCTGATTACTATACTCTGGCCGGTACCACCCGGAGATAATTCGCAGAGTTATGTAACCCCTTCAGCTTCAGTTTGAACATAGACGTTGAATGTGTGATCACTTACAACGCCTATGTACTTTACGCCAAAGGTGCCCCTAGATGGGTTGCACTACTGATCTATGATTTTCGGGGTTTTGAAAAACTTTATTTCCAGGATTTTGAAAAACTGATTGTTTATAAAGGCTACTTATGTTTTAAACTAACTGTTTGAAACATACATGTAATTTTAAAACTAACTGTTCTAAAAATTACTCGCTAATTAAAACTAACTGTTTTAATAGCATACCTAGTTGATCAAAACTAACTGTTTTTGTCAACTTTGCCCTTTTTTTATAAAATAATCATCCACTGATTGTTATAAAGAGCAATTGATATTCTAAACTAACTGTTTTAAATATTCATGTTATTTTAAACCAACTGTTTAAAATATCGGCTAATTGAAATCAACTGATTTAAAGTGTACTGGTTGATTGAAACTACCTGTTTCAATAACCTTTTCCGTCTGACAAAAGCTAACTGTTCTGTCAACTTTGCTCTTTTATAACAATACACTAGGTTTTATTAAAAGGCTTCACTTTAAAGGTTTTCGATTGAAAAGTTAATAAAACCTAATTTCTTCTTGTTTTAAAAAAGAATATTTTTAAAACATATCTAATAAACTAACAGTTATTAGCATCAACTACGTAGTTAATCATGCACACAGATAATAACAACTACGCAATTGTAAAACATATAATTATAGGATTTGCCAATTTTGTTCCTAGGGATCAATAATGACCTAGTTTTTCTACAACTTCAAAACTTCGCGTAGCTCCCACTGGCTTCGCCATGCTTGTCAGTACTCCGGTAAGATGAAGAATAGCTCCCACTGGCCTTGTCATCCCAAAAGAAAAATCTATCCCAGGGTCATTATTACATAAGGGGTTGTAAACGGCACGCAGGCCTCCCCGTCGATATGTCAAGGGTCTAAGTTGGCAAATACTATAATATATATATATATGTAAAATCAAACTGAAATTCATATATAGATCTCGAGCAACCACGCAATTATATGTATATATGCAACAAAAGCAATATTATAATTACGAGAAAACAAACCTGGATCCGTTAAAATTATCTTGTTTCAATTATCGCAAAAACTTGGTTTTATAACTGATTCGAAAAACAAACTGTTTTATGAATCTTAAAAGAAAATCTTTAGACTGAAGAATGGTTTTAACTTAAAACTGAGATTTATAATAAATCTTAAAACAAAAACCATTTAATCCTTTTACCCAAAAATATTAAACTGGTTTTAACGATCCAACTTTTTAATACTGACCTTTGAATTTACTTGATTCTATAAAAGTTTATTAAATTGGAAAAACCAAAATTTACTTGATGAAAATCCTAAGTAAACTTATTTTGGATAAAATATCTTAAAAACCAAAACAAGCTCTTTTGGACCATAACTTGGTCCAAAGAACTGGGCTTTGGGCCCGGTAACATTTAGGCCCAATTATACGAAAAACCCTAGGTTGATCAGAAGTCTGGTTCGTGTCGCGAAAGCCTTGTTTCAGGCCTGATCGCGCTGTGAGAGCCATCATCATCCGTCACCGATAACCGCCACCCACAGGTGGCGATTGACGACCGCCACTAATGCCGTTAACCGGCGACGATGACAAAACGCCACCGCCACCGCCGTTAACAGCAATCATCACCATTACCACGACATTGATGGCAATCGGCCACCGTCGTCGTGTGATTTGGAACCCGCTGGGCACCGCTCGTCTGGTGGTTTTCAAATCTTTCGATTGCCACCACCACTAATGGTGGTGTGGCTCTCGATTGGTGGTCCGAAAAACAACCAACACCGCCACCACAAGCGGTGGTGTGGTGTTCGATTTACGCCGTGGTCAACACCACGGTTGTGGCGTGTCACCGTCGGCCACCATTGCCTGATCGCCACTGCCGCCAACCATCACCGCCTGATCGCCGCTGCCGCCATCGCACAGTGCCATCGATCACCACCAATCTGGTGGCGATCCGATTGGCAATCGGTGCCAACCCCGATACCACCTATCCGGTGGTTTTGGCCAGGCGTCCGCCGCCACCGCTATCTATGGTTTGGCCCGGCGATCGTAATCATCTAACAACCACCACCGCCGTCCACCGCTGCTATCACAGCTTCTGGTGGTTGCGGCTTTGTCGCCTTACCACCAATCTGGTGGTGTTTCAACCACGGCCACCACCATTCGCCATGACCACCGTACTGTGGTACGGCCTGGTGGCTGGAAGTAACAGCCGCCGCCGCTGCCACCACCACTCGCTGTGGTGTGGCCGGCGCTTGGTTTATCCGGCGATGGTTACATCTAATATCGCCACCCGCGACCAATCACAGCCGCCACCACGATCGGTGGTGCAGCCATGATTCGGTCCGGCCTACGGCCATCACCAATCTGGTGATGTGGCCTTGGTGGTTTTACGCGGTTGGTCCGGATTCGGTTTTTCGTACGATAAACAGTTTTTAAAAAATAAAAATCGAATTTTTATGTAAATATATTAAACCTAATAAAATTCAGATTTTTAAAACTTGATACGCAAGAAACAGCCTTTTAACGGATCACATACATAACAGATAAACTGGTAAACTGATAAACAGCTAAAAACGATTTAACAATGGCTCTGATACCACTGTTGGGTTTTTGTGGGTATCCTCGGATCAAACTGATTCGAGGATTATCTCAGATCTATCAAAACCTCGCTGGTTCGATATATCTCGTAGGTTTTAAAACAAACTGTTGAAACCCATGTGATCAGAAACTCGCTGTTTCGATCAAAACATGCGGAAGCGATAAAAGCTTAAAAACCCATTAAAGCCTAATGATCTTAATCGTTTGTAGCTCTAAACCTAAAGAATTAGGTTAGATTAATTTACCTGGATTGCTTGATGATAGTCCACCTGTAATCAACCAACGAACGTTCCTCTAGCAGAACCGTGAAACCCGAACAACAAAAACGACCCGAAGGGGAAGGGGGTTTGTGCGCCGGTTTTTTGGAGAGAGGAGGAGAGACAGAAAACTGATTTTTCAACTGAAAAAGGCTTAATGTTTTTCCTTAACCCATAGGCTTTATTTATATGGAGGAAAAATACAGTTTGTATGGAATCCAGTTTCCTTATAATAATTATCTCAAATCCTTTTCCTTATTTAATTAGCTGGAAAAGAATTTGCATACGATAATTATGATTTATACATTTATCTAATATATAAAAACTTTATTAATTAACTATTATATATTTATTTATCTAATAAATATATAATATCCTAATTAATTAATAACCCTCCAACTTTGGTAATTCTGACTGAAAATACCCAACTGATTTATAATACACTATTATAAATCTTAACTCTCCATTTCGGGATTTCATTTAATTTGTTCGACTTATAGGTTCTCACAGGTGTGACCCTCAAGTGTCTTGTAACATTGGATTGTATAATCACTTGGTTTGTCAACTCTGCACATAATTCCTAACAGTTCCAAAATCAAAACAAATACATGAATGTGATTCATAGTTTGCATTTTCACAAGCCTTTGGTCTCTTTTTCTCTAACAAAATCAGTTAACCCGGTTAACTCAAATTGATATTTTGGTTATTTATCACCATTTTGTCTTTTTCCTATTATGAACTTGTCTTCTTTAGATAAGATAGAACAAACCCTAATAAAACTATGTCTTCATCTTCTCCCGAAAAACATGAAGAAGTGTGTAACTTACAAGCTTAAATTAAATCTAAATTTAACATAAATCGAATTTAAAAAAGAAACCTAAATCAAACCCTTTAAATCCATTTATCCAAATAGGGAGATAAAGACAAAGTCACAAATGGTGTCTTTACAATCGAGACAAGAAAAATAAAACTTCAAATAGATCTTGAACCAAACTCCCATTCCTAGAAATGAAACTTCATCAACACACAAAAATCATATTTAATCCAAATCATAAATCACAAGAACCACAAACCTTATTTCTAGCAAAATTATTATCACAACTCGCACCACTACCTAATTTGGAGAACAACATAGAGCAATAAAAAACGTAAAAAACCATGGTCCATGGAGATCGTTGGAGACTATGGTGTTTCCAGAAAAACAATATTTGGCCTCTAGAAACAAAATGCTTGTTTTATTGTTCATGCTCTTTAAAGAAGACAAAAAACATAATAAATAAATAACCAAAATACCCATTTGAGTTAAAAGACTTTGTTAAAGGAGAGACCAAAAGCTTACAAAAATACAAACACAAAGTCCTATTTGCTTATATATTTTGATTCTACAATTAATATTGACAGAAAGTATAAACCAAGTAAATTTTTTTTTTGAAGAACCAAGTAATTTTATTAAAAGCTGTGACAAAAATAAATTAAAATTATTTGTTGGAAGTCAACAAAATCTAAGTTCTGTCACATGTGAAGCTCAAAATCCATGCTATAATTCAAAAGTAAACAAAATAAATTAAATTTGACCAACCAAATTACCATTTCAGTCGACTCATACATACTTTACCATTTCAGTCGTTATCGGATTCCAACAAAAAACCAAGTAGGACCTTAATTTTGGAGCACAATAATTTTATAACTTGTATGAAATATCATAACTATAAGTTATAAAAATAGCAAATAGGATTAAGTTACGTTGAAAATAAGAATATAATAAAGTGGGCCCCACCAGTGTCATCAAGCAAGGTCACACGCTTTCAGCACCACGTACACAAACCCTCCCTCCCCTTTCTTTCTTCTTCTTCTCTCAACCCCGCCATTTAAATCTTCAAAATTCCCCCATTCTCTCTTCCTCTTTTTGCCCTAACTACTTTCTCTCTCTACTTTCTCTCTCTAAAACCTCCATTGTTGAACCTTCAAGCTTCCACACACACACACACACTCTATCTCTATCTCACTTGTTCTGCAATGATGTCTCACTCATACGCGACGGATGCGCAAACGAAATCCGCCGACCTCGCCGCCACGATCGTCGCCGCCTCGACGCCACCGGAAATCGCCACCGCCTGCTCCGCCGTCGAGTCGTTTCTGCACAAGCACTCTCCCGACCAGTCGCGCTGGTTCTTCTCCCTCACTTTTCCAACCCTAATTTGCAAGGTATTCGGTTTCGACGAACAGAAGCCTCAAAACCCTAACGGTAACGGTTGGATTGACGTCTTAACGTCGGTTAATGATGCAGAGGTGTCTGGTAAGGTCTTAAGCCTTCTTTCTCCTACTGGTGTGTTAATGAGTTCGGTTACAGCTGTTGATCGGTTGTCTCTAGTTAAATATGTTTTCCCGATTGAACGGTTGCCCGAATGGGTTCGGTTGACGCTGCAAAACGCTAGGGAGTGTGCTGTTTTGTCTGATTTGTGTCCGTTGTTCAAAGGGAGGCTTAAGGATGGAGTTCCGTTTCAGGTTCAGTTGAATATTTTGGAGTATTACTTGTTTTGGTTTGCTTATTACCCTGTTTGCAAAGGAAGTTGTCCGAATCGTACCAGGGCCGGTGCTAGCACGAGTAAAAGGTTTAGGTTAGAGAGTTGGGCTTGTAAAGCGATACCTGTGTTTGGTAGCGCTAGTAAACCTCGTGGAAATGAGCAGAAGAACGACGACGGTGGTGGTTTGTATATACGGCTTTTGCAGGATTATCTTCGTTTCTTTGTGCCTTTGAGTGATTTGAATGCTCATTCACCTTACCGGAGTTCGTTGTTGCATTACTCTTCGAGTTACAATAGTTCGGTTCTTGAGAATGCGGAGTTTTTTGTTCATACGCTTATACATTTCTGGATTGTGGATAATGACTTCTCGCCTCTGTCGGTTAAACTTTGCAAGTCGTTTGGTGTTGTACTTCCTCTTCGGTCGATTCTAGCAGAGCTTCCGCCCACCAGTGGGTTGGGTGAGGTTGTTAATGTGTTTGTGAAGTATTTAAATTCAAGTTTAGTTCCCAATGCTGTTGAGGGGTGTGATCAGGTGGAACTTTATAAAACAACTGTGTGGAGGGCGATGGGTTCTGTTGATTTGAAGTCCAAGGAGATATTTTTGGTATGGGATCCGTTGGTTATTGGAACTCATGTATCCAGAGGCCCCTCTATAGGTACATTTTGAGAACGTTCATGTTTTGTCCAGTGGAAACTTCTGCGAAGAGTGTTTCTCAAGTGTTTTCCCTTTGGGTCAACTACATGGAACCATGGGCAGTTAGATTGGATGAAATACCAGAGCTTGATGCGAATGCAGATGGTTTGAAGAGAGATTCTATGAAGGCGATTACTACATCTCAACCACATGAGTATTCATCTGCTTGGCAAGGCTTTGTGTTATCAAACTATCTTTTCTACAGTTCCCTGGTTATGCACTTCATTGGATTTGCTCATAAGTTCATTCACACTGATCCAGAAGTTATAGTGCAGATGGTAGCCAAGGTTTGTCTATTTCTTTTATCATGCTGTCATGATTACCATTTAGCTTAGTTTGTGAAATTGCTGAATTCCTGAGATCTTTTATTGATAAAATTCAAGTTCAGTGCATAGATGTTGCTTTTGGACTGGCTTGCCTTCATGGAGCCGAGCTAAGTTTCTGGTTATCTTTGTGATTCATTATATATTTACATTATAATGCTGTGTTCATAACCTTTTTGCTGATGAAATATACACTTTGTGGTAACTTTTTTTTTGATATGGTTTGGCTTGTTGAGATGGGTCAGGTCACTTAAGTTTTATCCATATAGGAAAATTCACTTGAATGAGTAGGGAATAGGAGGGCATGAGCATTGCACTGCGAGAAGTTGTTCTATATGCACATTTTTTTCCTGATTATAGTTTAGATTAGTATATATACAATGCATAACACGGCTTTTTTATTAGTAGTTTCAGATCTTATTTTAAGTGAAAACTCAAAATGGAACTACATGTCTCTTGATGCAGAAACAATCATTTGGTCATTGAAGAAGATTACAACTTTGTGCACATTTAGTGCATCACATAATCTAAACTTATTCGTTTGTTGAATTTGGTATATCAACTTTGAATACTAAAATATTTTACTGAAGAAAACATAGCAGTGGAATCGAATCTATATAGATCAATTGTGTAACTTCAGTAGGTAGAATGTCAATAAGCCTTTTAAGCTAGTCTAGTTGGGATAGATCAACCTTGTATCATTTGTGATGATTCAATTTAACTCTTGGTCTTCTTTATATAATCGGGATCACCAGTTTAAAGAATGTTCGTGCCGAACACCATGAAGTGCCCCTTGAGCTGAGGTAGTCAAGTAGGTGTATGAGGTGATGGCTATGCTACCCAAGATGAGTTGTACACATTAGTTTCTTGAGGTGGTGTTTTGTGGCGGAGGAGGTGTGCTCTTTTGTCTGTAGCATATGGTTGGATTTTAATTGAACCCTGTATTTTAGACGGTGCCTCTCTTTCACAACTATATTTTCTCCCATTTTCTCTTTTGTGACTTCCCTTTTCTCTTTCACAACAACAATTCTCTTCTCTACTGCCTCAACATTTCTCTTCTTTCTCCCTCATGCTTCCTCCCCTTCCATCATCATGTCTTCTTCCAAGTATACTACCTGCAAGGAAAGCAATTATGGCTATAATGGTTAATTTATGCAATCCAAGTTTTTCCGCCTCAACACCTCAGACTGTCTTGATGCTTATGCTTGTCTCATTGAAGTCAATGATGAGATCACCTAGTATTCAATAAGCTTTCAGGTGGCAAAGCTTTCTTATCAACAAACTTTTGAGCTGGACAGACGGTAGATTGTGGAGCTTATGTTTTTAGTGAAGATACTGGAAGTAGGCAATTAATTTGACGATATGGGTTCATCCTAGTAGTAGTTCTAGAGGTGTTAGAGGACATATTGACCAGTTTGTGGAGAGTAATCAAGATGATAGAACAATGTCCGCCCAAAAAATAACTCTAATGAGTGCTAAAGAGCACCATAATCCAATGTTTTGGATGGCGGGGGAGTCATTTTGAATAATGGTATTCCATTTAATCATTCAACAAACCTATCATATCTAAACATGTATGTTAAGTTGGAACTTCTGGTCAAGGATTGAAAGCTTCTAAAATGCATGAAGTAAGGATTTGGATACTAAAAGAAGTGAAGATAACGTCTGAAATTTGGAATGACCGAATGAGATAAAAATATCAAAATTGTTGGGGGTTTAATTACTTTCAGAGGGTTGGTTAGATATGAGAAATTGAAGTCTGATCAATTTTCTAATCAACAATTAATTCAATAAAGTTTTTAAAACTCTTGATGCATCAGATTGTGTACAAGGGGCACAAAAGATTGATTGAATTGTTTGATAATGTTATTGAACGAATTGGAGAAGAGGTTTTTTAATCATGTGGCAACGGAAAGTGCAGTTGGATTCAAAATAACTGTACATTTATCAACGGAAAAGAGTAAGGGTTGTATTGAACTTTGTTGGCTGCTCATTGTGTCAATTTGATGGATGCAAACAATATGCATGATTAGAAAATATATGCAATTAATTTAAGATCCATCCATGAAAAGTCAGTGTAGTTTCTCCATGGTGTGATTTAAAAGTTGAAGCATGTTAATACCAAGATATTGGTGTTGAATAAAAATTTCATTTGACGAATATCCCTGTTGTCTTTTGCAGGTTGTAAACATATTAACATCATCTAGGGAACTTGTGGACCTCATAAAAAATGTAGACACTGTTTTTCATTCGATTCCAGCTGGATCATCCAAGTCGATGCTTAATACATTATACAGATTCGTACCTTCAATCCGTGAACAGTTGCAGGTAATTTAACCTATGGCTTTTGATAAAAGTATTCACATTGTTCAATTATTTTATTTGGATTTGCACGTCATTATTCCTATATATTTTTTCATTGAAAACAGCTAATTCGTTGAGTTATGTATGTCATATGGGCATAGGTGTCATTTGTGTTGATCCTCTAATTTTGATTTACTAGGACTGGGAGGATGGGCTATCTGAAACCGATGCTGATGGATCATTCTTGCATGAGAATTGGAATAAAGATCTCAAACTATTCAGCACAAGTGAAGACAGTGGACAGCAACTTCTTCAGGTTTTTTCTCTTTTCCCTCATTTCCTTCTTAAAAGTTAACAATTGGTATAAATACTACTTGCCATTCCAAAATAAATCACCAAAATGAAAATGACACAATTTTAGAAGTGTGTAATTAGTACACTACTACACTTTTTAATTAGCTATAGGAGAACTTTACTCTTAATAATTTAGAAGTAATGAATTCTCCGTATCACAATTAAGGGTAGAATCGGAGAAGTAGGTATTTACTTTGGAACGTGGATGCTTATTTTGTGGCAAACTAAAATAGAAATGTTGACACTTATTTTAAGATGAAGGCATGTATAGCAATACCTAAAGGGGTTATATCCTAGCATGTGGTTAATAGTTCAATAAAACGACAACCCCTTTTTTTTTCTAAATTTTGGGGAACGAATGTCTTTAACTTTAGTTTTATTTGCTAGTTCATAGATACCACCATTTGTTAATTTCTCTTTTGTTCTTACTCCAGCTCCTTGCTCTGCGTGCCGAATCTGAGCTTCAAGCTACCTCACACGAAAACCTTCCTAAGAACTTACAGCTTCTAAGTTCCCTCAAGGCTCGAATGGGAAGCTTATTTGGTGGCAACCTCATAAGGTCTCCTAGCTTAACTGCAGAAGGAAAACAATCTGAAAAACCTCATCATCATGAGATATTCCGGCCGAGAACAGCTGGAAACCGGCCGACAACAGACATACGATACAAGGGCGACTGGATGAAGAGACCGATCTCCAATGATGAGGTGGCGTGGCTGGCCAATCTACTTGTGAGATTGTCCGGGTGGCTGAACGAAATTCTGGGGCTGAACCCATGGGAAAATAACGGTCACGCCAGCTGGTCGTATGTGGAGGTTCCGGGTGGCGATGCTTACGGAGCTAAGGATACAATGAGGTTGGTGTGGAGTTGGGTTATGAAGTTCATGAGAGAACACGGTATGCGGGTGAATCTGAGAGTGTTAGCTTCGAAGAAGGTAGTGACAGTTGTAGTTATTGCGGTTGCATTCAGTGTCCTCAAGAGAATGTTTTTGAACTTCCGTCTGGTCTAACAGAAACGTTTTTTTACTTTGAGAAAAGAAAAGAAAAGATTTTACACATGTTTTTTCGTGTTGTTGAAATGTGATTTTCCATCAAGCGAACACATGGTGTCTTAGAATCGATTACATATGTGCAGTTTCAAAACTCTAATACGTCTTGAAAAAGAAATTTTGTCATTAGTAGTGTTATCTTCTAGTTTCATTCAAGGAAACAACCGTTCTACTTTTCTGGGCAAGATCTATACCCTACTTTTGGTTGGGGTATATAGTTTGTTCGGTTTGGTATGGCTTATTTTCTTTGATACGTCATCTTTGTTGCTGGTATGGATGCATTCTGTTATTTTCACGTTGTTAGACAAGCGTATCTTATTGCAAATCAACTCGGTCTATTGCAACTGGTTAGGCCGGATATGGTAATTGGTAATAACCCGTTGGCAGCTAAATTATTGGTAATTGGTTGGTTATAACTAAACAAGCCTTTTCCTTCGTTTATTTTGAACAAAAGGTTGATATCTTCAACCCTAACTGGCACACAATCGTTTACCAATTCTGTAATGTAGGGGCATGTCTAACTCTCAGCGGTTGTGGCTATGAGGGCGTCCCGAGGGCTTCGAACCGGGGACCATTCGACTTTGAACAAACACTGCTCTTACCCATTATCTGTTGAGCTATGCATTATTGGCTTTTCCTTTAGTTTGTTATTTTCATCGAATCCGAAACTCGCCCTTTGGGTTAGCAAATCCAGAACTAATCATAGTTCACATATATTTTGTGTTTGAAAATGGTACCTAACTCTAACAAAGTTAGTTGGAGTGTTGAGTTTGAGGGATGGGTTAGAAATTTTGATTATTATAACAGAAATAATATTAGCACAACTTTTTACCTTTTAAAACAAAATTAAGGAAACAAGTAAAAAAGATGAAAATAAAATGCCAGATAGACGTCTTTTGTAACGGAGTTAGGAACAGGCGTACGTGAAGCAAGGCGGATATCCGATCAAAAAACTTGGAATTGGTTTCGAATCGGAACCGATGGTTCTTGAAATCAAGGATCCAGAACTGGTTATGTTTTTTTGGAAAAGTGTCCGGGTCAAAACCCGGCTAATCCCCGGCAATTTTAAGGGCTAAACATGGTCCCACTTAAATGTCTTCAGGCATGCGCACGGGAAGGCTCAAACTCGGTTAGGGCGATTTGAACCCCCGAGCGATAACCAATCCGCCATAACACTGTTGACTAGAACTGGTTATGTTCTTCATATTTGGGAACCGGTTTCGTTAGTCGTTACCAGGTAGCATTAATTGATGCTATAATAAAGTAAATATTGATCTATTACAAATCTGCATCGTAAAGAAATAAACACTATGGTTATACGTGTGAGGTGTGACTAATCCGATAAAAATTTAAAACTAATAAATATGACAAAAGGTGCTTTCATACAAAGAAATAGAACAAAATTTGTTTTCTACAACAAATAAATACTATAAACGTTGCTTCAAGAACACTTCACGTAATTAAAACTAGTTGATGCACTGCTAACAAATTTTATAAATTAAATAATTACATTTTTATTGAAACAAGCGGGCATCCGCGTGTTCCGGTTCTTGGTACCCAACAGGCAGGACCTGGTACACAGTGCAAGAACCGTCACGACGGGTACCCAGCGGTTAACGGTTCCAAAAAAATGAGAATCAGAACCCGTATTGATCGGTTCCATATTGTAGGAACCGAAACCGAAACCAATTGCATTGGTTTCGAAACTCCAGAAAAGGCAGTTCTAAAGCGGTTTCGGTTCTAAAGATGGATACCTGATTCCGATGCTCATCCCTAATTAGAAAGATCATTTTAAAAACAAAATAAATATCACAATGATTTCCTTTTTATTTATTTCTGTACATGTCACATTTTCGGGTTCTTCTTTTGGGTTTACTTCATGAAAGTGTATCCAACTTGTCATGAAAAATTATTGTATGTACTGTACTTCGGTTTTTACTTTTTAGCGCATCAGAAGTTTCAAAACTAGTTATTGTATGTATCCAACCTGTTATATAGCAGGTTACCCACTGATGTGGCACCAGTTTTAATGACGTGGTTGCTAATGTGGATGCTCACATGTATATTTTGTGTTTTAAAACAATTACAAATGAAATAAAATAAAAACACATTAAAAAAAAACCCAATCTGCTTCTTCTTCATGTGTGATTTCTACAAAACTCAAACCATAACCCCAAATCTGCTTCTTCACCACCACCAAACCCGATTATCTACTAAGCTAGCCATTATCTTCATCTGCAATTTCGTCTGGACGAGATAATTTTTCGAGGGGGAGTAAATTCATTTGAATGAGATATCTGTTTGGAGAGGGAGAAATCAATGTGTTTGATAAAGCTTATTTTATCATATCTTTGATTATTCATGATGTTTAGGATTCTCTTAATCATCATGAGGGGAAAAATTATATCAAAGACATATGCAAAGAGATGAAGATGATATACGTTAAGGAGTTCAAGATTTACATGAAGATGCATTGTTGATTGAAGAGTTCAAGATATTAACTGAATCAAGCATTGATGTTGACTATGAAATAAATACTGATATTATGATATTATTGCAGAAGAAATGACGAAAGTTTGAAGATTCGATGATGTAAACAGTTGAAGCAGATGCTAATTTGTATTGTGAAAAAGTATTGATGAAGATAAACAATTGA
Organism: Centaurea solstitialis; assembly: GCA_030169165.1. Classification (NCBI taxonomy): domain Eukaryota; kingdom Viridiplantae; phylum Streptophyta; class Magnoliopsida; order Asterales; family Asteraceae; genus Centaurea; species Centaurea solstitialis. The sequence goes on along the minus strand of CM058042.1, from coordinate 27,696,827 downwards.
TTAGAGTTTCAAGATTCAGAGAAGAAAAATATGTGAAGCATTAGTTAAGGGGGAGCGAGCAAAGGCTAAGGGGGAGCTAAGATAGAACCGAATATGAATCTTTCAAATTTAATGTTGAAAAGCATTTGGATTTAAAGATTGATATTATTAAGTTGTGAATGATGATAAAAAATGAATTGATTTGTTGAAGTTGGTAAAGATGTTTGAAGAGCATGAAGATAAACTGGGTTTATATCTTGAGATGGTGATGAGGTGAGTACACATAGCGTCAAAGTTCGGAACCTAAATATCCCCGACTTTGATTGTTACAAGGAAGGATTCTGAATTTGGTGAATTCAAGATGAAAGTATATTTTGCTGAGTATATTAGATTACGATGGTTTGACTTCAAGACAGAAGATTGCTAAAGATTATCAAAGCTGGACTTCGCGTGATCCCGAATACAAAGGCGAAGATTCTTAGAGCAAATATACTTTATTCAAGATGAAAGTATAATTCATTTTTTTTAAATACATTTTTTATAAAATAATAATTATGTAACATTCCAATTTCTGTTGTAGGATTATGTGCCATCATTAAAAGGAAGTGATTGAGATTACATAAAATTAAGGGTTATTTTTTAATTAAATAAAGATTGATTTGTTTTTTTAGCTGCTCTTATTTTATATATTTATTGTAGTTCAATATCATTTATTTCATCTGATATGTTATATTCCTTTTATGAATTACTTGTTTTTATTTGCTGTGTTTAATTTAGTTGTTCATAATATTTACTTACATTAGTTTAATTTATTTTAAAATGCTATACTTTATTCAAATGTTTATCTCATTAAGACATTATTTTCCAATTCTTTTTGAAAGTTTCAACTTCATATATTTTAGTCTGTTATTAAAGATTACCTAAATACTTTTAAGATATCAAAAGCTTAAATTTGACTTTATGTCAACCAATATTTATTTGTCTCCTAACAAAATCTCTCAAAATATTATTAAGATATCAAAACATTGAAATTGGCTTTATATGCCAAACGTATATTCATTTTGGCCTCTTGCCAAAACCTCTAAAAATAACAATGATATCTTCAAATTAAATAAATCACAAAATATCATTTGAATTTTGTCAAACGGGTGTAAATAGCTCTAAGGTTTGTAGGGATTTAAGCAATCCATGTGATTCCCCTCCTACCTGGAAATCCATAGATTGAGTGATTTATTTTTATGAATTGGGATATTGATAAAGTATTATCAACAAAATGTAATAACATAAGAATCCAATACTGTTATGATAATGTAATTTCATACATCATCAAAGATACATTGCTTTAGAAAATCATAACTAGTTGAAGAACCAATATATGATTCGATGTCCAAAACTCAAAAGAACTTGAGTATATGAATATCCAATTTAAAGACTCTTTTGCTAGAAAGGTACAATTATATATCTAAAATCCATCAACTTCATATTGACCCTAAACCAACCTCGTGAAAAGGTACAAGAAAATGCCTTGAGATTTTTGAGACGACACATCAATCACAATCTTCATATGTAACATGGATACCTAGAATCCCTCAAGAACCCTGGGACATCCTGAAAAAGAAAATTAGGATGTATATTATCGTGTATTTTTTTAATCTAATCATATAGTGGAATGAAACTCACTGGATTAGAAGATGATTGATTTCAACAAAAAAAAATGTTGTGTCTCAAAAAGCAACTCAAAATCTTCGTGACATGGAACTCACAGAAGATTATAAAATATATGACATTATTTCCACCCTTTTATATACCATAATGTTTTGAGACCGCATGTCGGTCTTAGCTTTCATAAGAAATATGTTCAACTAGAAACATCCAAAGAACTGTTGGATGCCCTGAAAAGTTGAATCGATAGTATTAATGGATATATACTAATCGTACAACGTAAAAAAACCCGCTTACTCGATTACAAAAAGGTCATTTATTTCAACCAAGAAATGTTGTGTCTTAAAACATGTCTTAGTTTATGTGACAAGAAACTCACAGAAGATGACATAATCTATAACATTATTCCCTTATTTTAGATAGCAACAAACATACTAACGAACTAGTATGAGTTGGAATATACATTTTAAACATAATGATCAACCTGCTGCAAGTGGTTGAGAGATATAACAATGTCCTTTCCATAAACAAAACTAAACATTTTGACACAATGAAAATTCTCGAGACCAATAATGAAAGCGTTAAAGGTGGAAACAACTCCAAAGGATTGTGAGTTTAACAAAATTTCACACATGTGACATTTATGAGCCATGTGGATGAGATTCTCAAAGGTTCGGGGTCAGAGTAAGAGTCAGAAAGGATTTTCAATAGCTTGAGCAAATATACAATTATTGTCTCAGGTAATAATGGACATTTTAAATTTTAACATGGATACATGTGTGCTTATAGTAGATACTAGCTTAAACCATCTCTTATGAACTAAATCATTATTTTATGTTGATTGAATATTAGATTATTTGAGTATTTATTCGATATATCAAAGTAGTTGTATTTACATATATATACACTAGATCTTCTCACCATCATAGATGTAAAGAAATACATCAAAACCAATACAAAACTCTTAATATTCTCCGTTCCATGAAGGAATGTATCGAGGAGAATTTAAGTTTGTGGGACCTCCCACCTAATCTAAAGAAATAGACTAATACTTAATTTCCCCCCAACATAATACTTAGACGATGAACTGTCATATTAATAAGAACCTTGTTAAGATATTCGTATCAATTAGAATCTAAAAGAATGGAAATGGGTATATATACATAAACTCTAATGATATGAAAGGAATATATATTAGAGAAACTAATACGTCAAAAATTAGTGGGTTCTCTAAGTTATTAAAATCATATTTTGTCACCATAAAGAACTTTGGACAATGGCACATACATGTTTTGACATAACCATATGGACCATGGTAATGACATAATGAATTGTGTATGACAATATACACATAGACATAATCTCTTTCGAGTAAAAGAAAAATAAAGACAATTAACCAAATTACAACTGTTGACTTCTGATGCACAAGAAGCCACTATCCTAATATGTCATATCGAATACCTATAACTTTTATATACCCTAATCCTTAACTAAGATAGGAATGAGACCATCCTAAAGCTAAAGGCATAATACAAGATATTCCATTCTTATATGAATACAAGGAGATATTTATGGACATAAAAATCAGAATGCGGGCCATTAAAGAACTTTATGGTTCTGGTTTCGACACGATGAACGCATGTCGTATTATTGTCCACATTAATTATTGCACTCCTAGCACTAGTTGAACGTTTAAGGGTTCACCACCCTGATTGTCTCATAAGTCTACATAACTTAGGATTTGATGGCTATTGCATATATATTGAGATTAATGTAACGTCTCCTTAGCCCCATGTGTAGTTATAAAATGGTCTCGTAAAGCATTAGAAATTTTCATCAAAAGAATGTAGATGATAGCTAGAGTAATGGTTATGCGCACCAATTTACATGGGGATGCAATATTACATGCAACTTTATTAATTTGTTTTTAGACCCACTACTAACCAACCTATATCATGCATACCAGCTGGTAACTGGATATAAGCCTGATCTTTTACATTTATGCATGTTTGGTTGCGTGCAGTATATGTGCCAATTGCGCCCCACCAGCGCAACAAAATGGGTCATTAAAAACGATGAAGTATCTATGTTGGTTATGGATTTCCAACAATTATCCGCTATTTAAAACCTTTGACGGGTGATTCTTATACCGCATGATTTGTGAATTGTCACTTTGATGACAGTCTTCTCGTCGTTAGGGGGAGATAGGAAAAAGTATTTTCCAAAGGAACGACGAGAACTGTCATGGAATATTTCCATTATATTTTGATCCCCAAACTTCATAAAGTAAAGTTGAAGTCAAACGAATCAGACTCGATACCTGATACGTTTAATGTTATTCCAAAAGTGACAAGATGACATATATAAGCTGCAAATATACCCGCAAAGTTAAGATTCCCTAAACAAGGGCACAACGCCGTTGGAAAGAGCATTGCAATCACACATGGTGGAGGTGTGGTTGAGGCCGTAGCTCCCAAAAGGAAATGGGGGAAGCTACTTGGTTCGATAAATACTCATCTAATGGAAGAGAAGAGTATGGCACAACCGATATTTATCATCAACCTTTTTATGAGATTATATCTGATTATAAACTATGTCCATGAATCATTACGGGAGGACGCTCCGAAGTTAATATTGATTCCAAAGATCAAGAAAATCTCGAATGAATATGAATCGCTGGACAGATCATATCCAATGATGATATATTTACATATATCGTTGCTTATGAAATGACAAAGCACGATGGTATCGAACCATGCTCAGTTGAAAAATATCAACAAGAGCAAATTGGTCTAAATAAGCAATCTAGGATAATTATAATATTTGACAAATGAACAGGTCTTTGGTTTGGTAGTGCTAACCCACCAAGTGTAAAGCCTGTAGGACATAGATAAATCATTTGTCAGATAAGCGTAATGAGAATAATTAAGTCATAATGTATACGACTTTCCTTTGGCGCAAGGTTTCTCACAACGCCCTGGATTGACCACGATAATTACTTTCTTGTGATGAAAGTTAGAACTTATGCTAATTATTTAGCATAGTACTTTCTGAAGAACTGAAAAACGCAGCTCGTTAATGTGGTTAATATATATCTATGGGGATCTAGATTAAGAGATATATAAAAGTAATTGATGGAATTACATTGACCAAACTAAATAACTCTAAACCACAAAGTGTGTTTCATTAAAGCTAAAATATTCGTCGAACAATGAGTTGTGCCCTTGCGTATTTATTTAGAAAAACAAGTTCCAGATTTTCAATGTAGCTTTATATGTCGATGTTATGAACATAATAACACTCTTGATGAAATAAGAGAAACCACAAGCTACTTGAAACCTGAATTTGAGATGAAAGATCTTGGGAAAACTTGGTTTTTAAGCTAAGACATCGAGTTTGTGGAATATTAATCCACCAATACACATATGTCCCCAAATGATCAGGCAATTTAATATGGACAAAGCGTATATGGCTAGCACTCCTATGATCGGTCAAAGTGTTGGATATAAGGAAATATCTATTCCGTCTACAGGATGATGATGATGAGGTATTCGGAGCTGGAATTCCGTACCTAAGTACAATAGGCGTATTATTGTACTTTAGATAATGCATTTGACCATATATTATATCTCAATGAACTTGTTAGCTAGATTTAGCTCAGCGCCTACGCAATGTCATTGGAATGATATCAAATTAATATTTTGAAACCATTGACATGACTTATAATTCCCCTAAAGAGAAAGGGTTAGGGTTGATAATGGAATTTCAATACCTATCTATGAGTGACTAATGTAATAGTCTATTAGTAATTACTTGTTGATATTAGGTATTTTTCTGACCCATATAAAGGTTTTCATATTGGATAAGGAATTACCATAGGGAATATGTTGATTGCTTGAAAGTAAACTAAGCAAACCTTATGTAACTACCTCTTTGAACTATTTTAACAATACAAGATTGTACATGATTAAGGATTATCATTACACATATTAGAGGAGTTAGTATTTTGGGTTAAACCAACACTCTACCCGCATATATGAAAATAATGCATCATGTATCAACAGATGAAAGTAAGATACATCAAGGGTGATAACACAAAGCATATTATGCTTAAGTTATTATACAAGTAAGATGTCAGAAGTATGTGACATATTTACCAATCATTACCTAAAACCATATTTGGGAAACATGTAGATACTAATGTTTCCAAACTAACTCCCTTGATTAATGCACGAATCAGGGGGAGTAGTAGACAAAAGGGGGAGTCTACTATATTGGTACGTTGTGCTCTTTCCTTCACCCAAGGTTTTATTTTTTCCCACTGGGTTTTGTTCCTTGGGGTAAGGTTTTAGTGAGGCAACACTATATATATATACCATATTGCTTTGTTAACTCTCATGATTAATGTACAAATCAGAGAAAATGTTAGACTAAAGGAAAAGTCTATAATGCAAAGAAAGTTGTGCGTTGTACTCTTTCCTTCGTCATATTTTTATTTTTTCCCATTGCGTTTTTATTTTGGCGTAAGGTTTTAATGAGGCAACGAATGTGCACCACCATTCCTTTGACTCGGCACAAAGGGGAGTGTTGTAGGATTATGTGCCATCATCAAAAGGAAGTGATTGGGAGAATATTTTCCATGTGTTGAGGATTACCATAATGAATGTTTCATTTTCTATGTAAACTCCTCCCTATTTAAAGGGATTATTATTAATAAGAATTACAGACTTCATTTTCTCTATTCTTTGTTATTGTTCTATTTTGTTTTCTATTTAACAATTTCGTAGTTATTTAATTTAATTTAGTAGTTTATTATTGTCATTAATTAAGAAATTGAGTTGGGTTTTATTTAGGATTTAGATGTGGGCTTAGATTAAGTTATAGGCTTAGGCTAGGAGCATTAGCCCGGCCCGGGTTTATAAATACCCCAATTCTCCTACCTTCTCCTCATAATTCCATTCTTTTACTTGGAGAGAAAGAAAGAGAGAGAGAGAGAGAGAGAAGAGAGAGAGAGAGAGAGAGAGAGAGAGAGAGAGAGAGAGAGAGAGAGAGAAACCGAGAGAGAGAAACCGAAAGAGAGAGTGAGAAAGATCGAACTAGAAGAGGTGATCGAGGGCTTGGATTCGTATTCCAATCGTGTAAGGTATGGTTACTAATCTCGTTAATAATCGTTCCGGAATCTAGGGTTTTGATTGTTGATGTTTCGAGATTATTTATGGTTGGGTTTTCGATGTAAATTGCATCTAGGACTAAGTATTGTTGAGATTTTTCTTTGAAATTGATTATAATGAGTTTGGGGTTGAATTTCGAAATTCCCGTCAGGATTGCGCAGCCGTGGGAGATTGGCTCGTTCTCCCTCGTTAACCGTCAGATCGTCGTGAAATTTGGACAGCGGCTTCAAGACTCATTGTTCTTCGATCTGACTGGAGGGATCGAGCATCGGAGGCTCCAGTAAGGAGCAGCAACCGGCCGAAGTTGGCTGTTTTTCCAGGAAAAGCGAATTCGGTAATTTGGATTATCAAGCGGTGTGTGATTCTCTAAGGCAAACGACGGAGAATCAAGTGTGGTTGTTAATCGATCGCAAGGTAATAATCTTAAGCATGTTGTTGGTTTAATTGAAGTGATTATCGAGTAATCGATAGGCTAGGGTTTAATGTTGTTTTTGAACCGTTAATTCGTTGCTAGAAGTCGTTTAATGTTGGTTTTTGGTATTGGAATGGATAGGGATGTTATAGTATAGCAATGTGTGAATTTTAGGGGCAATTGGACTAGTCTAGCTACGTCTAAGACCCTTGTTTCGGTATCGAGTCTTCGTATTGATTTGATAGTAAGTAATGTGCTTTACGATTGAATTGTTTAGGTGAGTTAACTTGCTATCGTGAGGATACCGAGGAGTACCCTAAGCTGCTATAAAGTGAGTTACACTGTGCTTGTTTTATATTGTTGTGTGTGTATGTATGCATGACTGTGTGTGACAGGGAACCACATGCCCTTGGTGAGTTGTGGGGGTCGACCCGTGTCCTAATTGACGGGAGAAAGGGAACCACATGCCCTTGATGAGTTATGGGGGCGGACTCGCGTCCTAAGCAGGCGAGAGAAAGGGAACCACATGCCCTTGATGAGTTGTGGGGGCAGATCCGTGTCCTAAGCAGGCGGAAATTTATATTCTCATGAGAATGCTTGTTGATTGTTTGAACTATCTATAATGTGACTGGTTTGGATTTGTCTGTTATAATTGTGATGTGGATTGTTGACTTGATATGATGTGATTGGTATGTGCGATTGTGATGACACCGGTTGTGGTATGTGCCCGCGTGGCAGTATGAAATAGGTATAGTGCTAGCTCACTAAGCGTAAGCTTACCCTTTAGTTGTTTCCTCTTTTCCAGGTTCGAGTTCGAGAGTGGATAAGGGTAAAGCCCCAGCTTGATTCTGTGGATGATGGTTCTGGCGACAACTTGACATTCTATCTTTGGGTTTTATTTTTACCGTATGAATATTTGGGATTTTATTTACTTATTTTCAGTTGGTACATTTTATTTAGTAATAAATTCGGTGACTCTCTTATTTTTATTTAAAATCTTTATAAAATCCCGTTCTCAAATTTTGGACGTTATAAATTACAAAGGTTTTTATTTATTTAAAATTAAGAATACAATTACATTTCCAGTATTAAACTATGTAATTATATTTAACAAATTAATAATGAATTATTATGATTAAGTTATGAAACAGATAATTGAAAAATAAAGAGAATAAATAAAATAAAATAAGGTCATAACTTCCTACCCTTCTCACCGGGCTCTCCTATTCTCCTTTCTCTACCGGTAAATCTCTCTCTCTCAATACATTTACACATTTATGTGTCATGAATCTTCATACTATTTCTTTTGATTTAATTCCAAATATTGTGTATAATTATTAGCAGAATCATTAAGATTGTTGTTTTTCTTCTGGATCATTAGTTATTGGAATTTGGGGATTTCCTTTTCTTTTCCTTGATTCTGATTCGAATGGGACGTAAAAAATCCTTTTTTTTTTTTCATTGTTCAATAGATCTTCTTCTTCAAAGTCAAATTTGTTAATGTGGGTGTAAGTCAAATTTTGTTTCCTCATTGCAAGATCATTCTGATTCCTATGAGAATGATATGTATTTAAAAGAATACAAGAACTAGGAAAATCATATATGATTTTGCATTGAATTTCGAAAAAGGACATGCTAATGCCTTTTTGACACCAAATTGTAAAGTCCCGCGGCCTATATATGATTTTGTACATGAATCGTATATGATTTTCTTAGTTCTCGTATTCTTTTAAATAGATATCGTTCTCGTTTGAATTCACCACTATGCATATATGTATGTATGTATATATATAAGTATAGAATTAGGTTCAAACAAGAACAAAATCAAATTGCAAGAATGAAGGAACCAACAAAATCACACGTGATTTTGTGCATAGACTCCCACTCGCGGCTCACCCACTCGCCTTGTCGGAGCGTGACCTACACACGTTTTTTCCATCGCAGCACAAAATCACATGTGATTTCCTTGGTTCCTTTGTTCTTGTAAATTGGGTTGTTCTTGTATGAACCTCCCTCTATTAGTATATGTATATACATACATAAGTTGACCAAAATTCGGCTACCAACTCATTTTTTATTGCAAACACGATGGCAACCAAGAGCACCTCATGTGTCACATTCGGTCTAATAATACACATATTATTTAGACCGAATGTTCATGCTTTATTAATGTTGAATAATACAACATTTAGTCAGCTGTCTGAATATTGTATCATTCAACATGAATATATCATAGTATTCTTATTCAGACCGAATGTGAAACGTGGTGTGCTCTGGACTTTCCTCACGTTCGCAAATAAAATGAGTTTTCATTTGAACCCGTCTCTATATATATGTATATATGTATGTGTGTACTCATTCACCATTTACTTAACCAAGATCTTGTCTTTATTTATATACAGAAAACTGGTATAGTAGAACATGGGTAAGTGGAAAAACGTGACATTGCCAGAGGTTTCACCGGATATAGTGTTATACCACATACTACCAAAGCTGCCGGCCAAGTCCTTGCTCCGTTTCAAGTGTGTTTGCAAGCAATGGCGGTCCTTCCTAACATCACCCTTGTTTGCCAAGATCCATCTCCACCATGTAACCACCACTGGCTGCCATGAAAAAGTTCTTCTCTTTCTTAACGGATCACGCAACTTCCACACTATCGATTGCGAAGATGGTTTAATTGCCATGCCTCGTTGTTACCCGTTTGAAGAACATCCTTCATTCATAGCGACTACTATGAATGGACTGGTATTGGTACACATTAGGGACACCTTCGGCAATTTCACTGATATGATATTATGGAATCCTTTGACGCATGAGTATAAGACAATATCTAAACCCATTGATACAAAATGCAACTATGTTAGGTCACCGGCACTTGAGTTGTATCACACTTATAGTGATGATGACTACAAGATTCTAAGTATAACGACTGATGGCGATGTATATATATACTCATTGAAATCCGACTCATGGAGAAAGCTCGAGTCAACATACTACCCAGAGCAGATACCGTATGCTACTGCATGTGCTGATGATGATGATAATAATTTGTTTGATGAAAAACTCCATTTCTTAAGTGTACTAGGGAAGAGAAAGGTAATTATAAGGTTTGACTTGAAGACAGAAAAGTTCACAAAGATAGCGGTCCCGTCTAGTTGTGCACCTGGGGAAATGAAATTGGCGATTGTAAGGGGGTGCATTCAGTTGACGGTATTTAATAGAGCACAAGGACTACCTGGAACATGGATAATCGAGATGTGGCAGATGAATGGCCAAGATGGCGATTGGACGAAGATGGTGAATATTACTTATACATTCAACCACAACCCAATGCACCTAATGCTAAAAAGGCATCGTATGAGCCTATTGTATTTGATGAGGAATGGAAATCTTATCGGGTATGGTGTGGATGCCATTTGCAAAGTAGACCCAGGGAAGAAAATCGAAGACGACTTGTGTTCAAATCCCAACATTGTTGTCCTTCCGCAGATATATATCGAGACTTTTGTGTCACCCAATCAATATGCTACTTAATTAAGATCTTCCTTCCTTTAAATTCATTGCATTTTTGTAGTAGATAACTTATGTTCTTTTGTTTTAATTTCTTATATATGTCATTGATCAGTGCCTTTTTAAGAATCTATATATAATAAAAGAGTAACTTACTTGCCACGTGTCGTGCTCTGGTGAGCCGATTGCCACGTGTCACATATAATTTACATTTTAATAACAAACTTTATCTCATCTCATCTCTACCTATTTACCAGTATTTTGCTGTTATCAACAATGATAACTCATATTTAAATATTTAATAATAGTATAATTATTCAAAATCTTTCTCTTTCTCTCTATCCTTATCCTATGAATCTCTAACTATCTCTAAGCATCTCTATCTCTATATATCTACCTGTATCTCTAACTATCTCTATCTCCATGAATTGTAGGCTTATATCTCATAACTTCGCATCTCCTCTCTGTTTGTTTTGTTGACAGTACTTGGATAGATGCTTCTTCATGATCCTGGGTTTGTATTCACCTTGACCCCCTATCACCATACTATTAATAGCTCATTTTTGTATCTATTTATCTCTGTCATTATTTTCTTATATGTACTACTATTATAAACATGGGTGCAATCCTTTTATGTGTATTCACTATGGTCTCATTTAAAACAATATATTATTCTTTTAATTAAATATAAATTAATAATAAGATTTGTTTATATAGATTTACTTTTATTTTGAGTAATTACTTTTATATTTATAAATAAATGATATGGTTTAGTTTTTCGAATGTTTAGATTCTTCATACTGTTTGTAGGTGACGCTCTTCTCGGCTCGGGTCTATCCTTCTACTTGGCATCTCGGTGAAGGGGCTGTTTCGGCTTATGCGTCATAAGTTGATCCCTTTGCTCAACGCTTTTTCCTGCTTTCTGTTTTGTTTTCCTTAGTTTTAAATCGTTTTAGTTTGGCATTTTTACAATTCATATTTATAATATAAGTTTCCTGATATGATTTAACTTTTTTAAAGTATTCCGTGAATTACACGGGATCAAAACTAGTTATGTTATATATAATTCACTTAAAATCATTCATCTTTGATTCAATCATTTATATGATAAATCTATATATATGGTAATATCAATTTCTGCTTCGGCTTTGCGTTCTCGATTCCAACTCCAACAAATGTGTAATTGCGATTTTTAAAATTTTTGAAACCAAAACCGTTGTTTTAGCATGGGTTCGGTTTTTCAGTCTTTTCGGTTTTTGATTCGGTTTTTCTTGCTCACCCAGTAGATTAAAATGCCCCTTGTGCAAAAATTGTCATCTTAGAGCCCATGCAAAAATTGTCATCTTAGATCTAACCTTTTTTCTAAGATTTGAGCTTTGTTAAATTGTTTTTTATAATTCACAAATTGCGGACTACAAGTTTAGGAAAAGAAAAAAAAGTCTCATGGTATATTTATGATAACATCTTGTATATCGTTAAGTTTATCAGTTAAATTAGGCCCTCAACAAGAAGAAAGCAAGGTCCCCAAATCTGATATCTATATCTTGATCTTAGTAAATGAGTTAATCGAGCCAATAAACAAGTTAATTGATCATGGGCACGAGCCCGTAAACGAATGTCGAGCTAGAGCTTGGTAAATTAAAAAATATCCGATCATGAATCCTACATGAAAATGTTATTCGAGCTCGAGTCGAGCTCAAGCCTAGTATATTTTTTAGCCGAGCTTGAAAACGTACTACTCGTTAAGTAGGTTATCTTCATTCATTAAGAAATCAACAGAAAGATGAACCAAACAAGTTGTCTTTCTTCGGTAATCAAATCATTTAATCTGAAATTGAAAACCCAAAACTGCTTTGGTCCAGAGGCATGAATTGTTAAGTTTGAAATTATAAGTATATTAGCTATCTTTAAAATTGTTTTGTTGGGATTCATGGTTAGATATCCATTTACCAGAAACTATTTAGCTTTGTTCTATTGTCATCTTTCCATCTCAGATCATCATCCATCTTTAGAATTTAGAGATTATATTTTGGGTAAAGTACATATTTGGTCCATGTGGTTTACACTTTATTACACCATTTAAATCTATATAGGATTTTAAAAAATTGCATGAATATGCCTTCCATTTCTACCTTAATAGTTTTCTTCTTTAGAGAATAAGTAGGCCTGTAAATGAACCGAACGAACACGAACGAGGCATGTTCATGTTCGTTTGTTTAAGTTTAAGAGAACATGAACACGAACACGAACGCTTAACCGAACGAAAAATCATGTTCGTGTTCGTTCATTTAGCACATGAGGATGTTCGTGTTCGTTTGTGTTCGTTCATTAAACTCTTAAACGAACGGTTCACGAACGTAAACGAACACAAATGAACATAAATGAAAATAAGCGAACGAACATTTACAAACGAACATGAACAAACAGAAAATCCTACGTATTGTATTCTTGATTAACATCCAGAAGTTTTTACTCGAGAGGAGAGAGGTTATGTAATATTTTTTCTAACATTACTTGTCCTCGAACACGAAGAAATCCTCGAAAAATTCTCCGTACCCGACCCACCCTGTCCCAAAATAGTATAACCCGACCCGACCATAATCGGGGTTCGGGTTTTCCCGTCAGATAACAAGTTTAGGTATTAAAATATTCATTTTAAAATTTTTAGGGATAAAACCATTTTTAAGAACAAAAGTTTAGAATTATGAAAATTCACATTTATAAGACCTTTATCAATTTTAGCCGCATAACATCCTGCCCTCTCCTGGTTCGATGCTTTCCTCTTCTCTTTTCTCTCTCGGTAAATCTCTCTTTGTAAATCGATTTACACATTTATGTGTCATGAATCTTCGTACCATATGGAACAATGATTCGACTGCATTATATATATATATATTATATTATATTGCTATGACTATTTGTTCTGAATTAATTCCAAATATTGTGTATAATTATTAGTAAAATCATTGAAGGTTGTTGTTTTTCTTCTGGATCGTTAGTTATTGGATTTTGGGGATTTCCTTTTCTTTACCCTAATTCTGATTCGAGTGGGATCTAAAAAAATCTTCTTTTTAAGTAATTGATGATTGAAATTGGCTGTTTTACAAGTTTCAAATGCTTATTCATTGTTGTTTTGGATGACAACATCATGCTTTTGGTAACAAATTGGGCAATGTGAACTCATCTTTCATTGTGAAGGTGACTACCACTGAATATTGATGTTTTATTCAGACCGAATGAAAGTTTCATTTGGTCTGAATAAAACTTTATTTGGTCCTAATAAAGCTTAGACACGCGATTCAGAGTGATTGCGCCTAAGCTTTATTCACTCTGCATGCACTCACGTCAAAGTGCATGATATTCATGCTAAATAAAAGTTTAGACACAGATTTAGATTGCCACGTGGCACAATTTTGTTGGTCCTTACGTTCACAATAAAAGATGAGTTCACATTTGAATTTTCCTAGTTCAAATGTGAACCACTTTTTGGTTGTGAACGTGAGGAGCAATCTCACCACTCATCTTCGGTTACGGTGGACGTGATCATGGAGGATTGACGCGATTCATGGGACGGTTGAGAATATTAAGAGGGGGGGGGGGGGGGGGTGGACCGGTCAAAGTCGCCTTTATTGACCGGATGAGTGGCTGGGATTGCTTCTCACGTTCTCTTAAATTGAAATGTTTCTCATTATATGTATACGTATATGTATACACATATATTGACCAAAGTTCGGCTGCCAACTCATTTTTGATTGCGAACACGAGGATGATCGAGGGCGCCTCATGTGTCACATTTGGAATAATGTACATATTATTTAGATTGAATGTTCATCAACATTCAATTAGTTTGAATGTTGTATTATTCGGTCTGGATGTTGTATTATTCAACATGAATAAATCATAATATTTTTATTCAGAGTGAATGTGACACGTGGTGTGCTCTCGATTGTCCTCACGTTCGCAATAAAAAATGAGTTGTATTATGCGGTCTGGATTTTGTATTATTCAACATGAACCTCCCTCTATATATGTTTATATGTATGTACTCATTCACAATTTACTTAACCAAGATCTTGCCTTTATTTATATACAGAAAAGTGGTACAGTAGAACATGGGCAAGCGGAAAACGACGGAGCTCACTTTCATCGGACATATTGTTATTCCACATACTACCAAAGCTGCCGGCCAAGTCCTTGCTCCGTTTCAAGTGTGTTTGCAAGCAATGGCGGTCCTTTATAATGTCACCATTTTTTGCCAAGATCCATTTCCACCATGTAACCACCATCGGCTGCCGTGAAAAAGTTCTTCTCTTTCTTCACGGATCACGCAACTACCACACTATCGACTGCGAAGATGGTTTAATTACCATGCCTCGTTGTTACCCATTTGAAGGTCATCCTTTATTGATAGCAACTACTGTGAATGGACTGGTATTGGTAGCCATTGGCATAACCTACTGCCATTTCACTGATTTCACTGATTTCACTGATTGCACTTATTTCACTGATATGATATTATGGAATCCGTTGACGGGTGAGTATAAGACGATATCTAGACCCATTGATAGAAAATGCTACGACGCTAGGTCACTGGCACTTGAGTTGTATCACACTAGTAGTGATGATGACTACAAGATTCTAAGTATAACGACTGGTGGCAATGTTTATATATACTCATTGAAATCCGACTCTTGGAGGAAGCTCAAGTCCACGCGATACTACCCAGAGAGTATACCGTATGCTGCTGCAGGTGCCGATGATGATAATAATTTGTTGGATGAAAAACTCCATTTTTTAAGCACACCAGGGGAGAGAATTATAAGGCTTGACTTGAAGACAGAAAAGTTCACAAAGATAGCAATCCCGCCTAGTTGTGCACCTGGGGAAATGAAATTGGCGGTTGTAAGGGGGTGCATTCAGTTGACGGTATTTAATAGAACGGAAGGACTACCTAGTGCATGGATAATCGAGATGTGGCAGATGAATGGCCAAGATGGCGATTGGACGAAGATGGTGAATGTTACTTATACATTCAACCCAATGCACCTAAAGAGACACCGTATGAGGCTTTTGTATTTGATGAGGAATGGAAATGTTGTCGGGTATGATAAGAACACAATTTGCAAATTAGACCCAGAGAAAGAGATTGAAGACGACTTGTGTTCAAATCCCAACCTGGTTATCCTTCCGCGGATATATATCGAGACTTTTGTTTCACCCAATAAGTATAACTAGTTAATTAAGACCTTCCTTCCTTCAAATTCATTTCATTTTTGTAGTAGATAACTTAATTGCTTCTGTTTTCTTGCGTTTTTATGAATTATATTATAAATAATTCATTGAATTTTTTTTTTTGATAATATAAATTTCTGCTTTTGATAATATAATCTATGAGAAAATTCTTTAAATCGTCGGGAATTTACGAGCTTTCTGGAGTTGGCAAATCAGGTCGGGTCTGCTCATCAAGACCTGGAGGATAGCGACCGGGTTTTCTTGAAAAAATTAAATAATAAAATATTATAACAGAAAACAATTTAAAACTTTGATTTTGTTTTCAAAAACAATCTAAATTAATTTAGGGATGTAATTGAGATGAGTTGTTTGTGAGCTATTCGGGGTTGACTAGTTAAAAGTTCGATTCGAGCTCGAGTTAAACAAGCTTCATTTTAAGCTCATTTAATAAACGAGGACGAGATCGAGCCTTTACGATTAAATTCACAAGTCCAAACGAGCCTCAGCTAATATATAATAAAAATATATATTAGATAATAAAAAATTAAACAATAACTATTAAAAAACAAAAAAAAATCTTAAATATTGATTTATAGGTAAATGAGTCGAGTTCGAACTTGCTAAATTCTTGACTTGCTCGACTTTGAGCATAACACATAAGGCTCGAAAGGCTTGGCTCGTTTACACACCTAGATTAATCTATGATTTAAGATTTTAAATGACCATTACATATGATATACACAAAATTAAAATTGGACAACGTCATATATCCTAATTATTTTAAAAAAAATTAAAATTATAGTTATAATTAAATATTGGGTTCCTGTATCTATCCGTATCTTGGCGAGGCAACGCGTTGCAGCCATGGCGTGGCGGTGTCTGATCCCCTTTATCCAAATATGCAGATGTAAGCCAAAGGGATTGTTTACTCAAAAGCTTACCTAGTAAGCGCTTAACTGTAAGATTCAACACATCAAGACTTATATGTGTGTCTCATAAAGCTCATTAAGCTGTTAACAAACAGACCCTAAGGGTGGTTGGTCAACTCTTTTATTGGTTGATTTTGACTTTATATGGTCAAACATCCTTCTATTGGTTAACCACCTAGCCTTAAGATTGGAAGTTCTTTCCACACAGTTTATAGAAATCAACAGTTTCATCTGAGTAAACCATATTTTTCGTCCCTATGTTGTTGAATATTTCTATTTTGAGATTTGATGAATTCCAAGAGGATATGATCAAACTTAGAGATGATTCACATCTTGACAGGGCGTATTTTATTCTCTTTGTTCGATTGTTTACAGATATGTGCCTCACACTATTCAACCTACCTCTCTAAAACGCAATTTATGGGTGGGAATGAGATTGAAAGGGTTCAAATCTTTTCTTACACTTCTGACGTTAACTCATGGTCTATATGGTTCAAACTAGGGTTAAACATTCATTAGAGATAAAAAATAATTAGGTTAAACAAGTTTAGGTATTTAATCAAATACATTAAAAAGTTTAACAATTATAACATTCATTAAAAAAGTTTAGGGGTTAAACCATTTTTAAATAAAAAGTAACGGTTAAATCATATTCTATTCATAAGTTTAATGACTAAAGTGATTTTTAAAAGTGTAATAACCTGTTGTAACCGGTCAAGTGACTAAAACAACTAATTATAACAAGTTTACTAATTAAAACTAGGAATGACAACGGAGCGGATTCAGGACGGGTTTTGCATCCCCTGTCCCCAAAATTAAAATACATCCCCGTCCCTGACGGTTTTTATTCGGGGCACCCCGTCGGGGGAATCCCCTATCCCCGACCCGGATCCGACCCGATCATTGAAAAAAATCCAAAAAATAAAAAATGTTGGAAAGTACAATGTAACAAGTAACTTGATATTAGTAACTAACTAAACTTAAACCAGTTCATTGTTAAATAAACAACATATATATATATATATATATATATATGGGGTGGGTTCAAATGAGAATGATATCTATTTAAGAGAATACGAGAACGAACAAAATCATATATGATTCATGTACAAAATCATACATGATTCGCGAGACTTTGCAATTTGGACTCAAAGTCATCCTCGTGGCCTTTTTCCAAAATTTAATGCAAAATCATCTATGATTTTTGTTGGTTCTCGTATTTTTTTAAAAAGATATCATTCTCACATGATCCTTTTTCTATTTATATATATCGGGGCGAAGAGGGGATACCTTGCCCTGTCCCCGAACACGAAGAAATCCTTGAAAAATTCTCTGTACCCGACCCCGTCCCGAAATAGTGTAACCCGACCCGATCATAGTCGGGATTCGGGGTCTCTGCCATCCTTAATTAAAACATTTATTATAACAAGTTTAGGTATTAAAACATGGGTAAAATATGATTTAACCGCTAAACTTTGTGCTTAAAATTGGTTTAACCCCTGAACTTTTTTAATAAGTGTTTTAATCCCTAAACTTGTTATAATGAATGTTTTAATCTCTAAACTTGTTATAATTAATTGTTTAGCCACTTGACCTGCTATAGCAGGTTACTACACTTTTAAAAATCACTTTAATATCTAAACTTATTGAAAATATATGATTTAAGCCTTAAACTTTTTATTTAAAAATGGTTTAACCCCTAAACTTTTTAATGAATGTTTAATCCTTAAACTTTTTATAGTATTTGGTTAAATACCTAAACTTATTAACCTAATTATTTTTTTATCTCTAATGAATGTTTAACATTTGTTTGAAGTACTTCCAAAACACATGATCTTGAATATCTCTAACTTGCATATCTTGATTTTCATATCCTTTGATCAGGTGTAATCAATAAAATTTAGGGTATGAAACAACAATAGGCTAATGAATCAAATTAATCAAAAATTTAACAAAAAAATAATCATAAGACGTTTGGTGATTAGGTGTTCATCGTGATGCAAATTTACCTAAAATTTAATGTGTAGATTTCACGGTGAACATCAAATGCGGAACAAATCAAGCAGGTAAATGACAGAAATGAAATCAAATGAAATGTACCAGCGAGTTTAGGAAGAGATTATTGGCGAAAAAGATCGATTTGACCGAGTTGCAAACTATACCGGACGATTAAAGTGATTTTTAAAAGTGTGGTAACCTGCTATAGCAGGTCAAATGGTTAAAACTATTAATTAAAACAAGTTTAGGGATTAAAACATTTATTATAACAAGTTTAGGAATTAAAACATTTATTATAACAAGTTAGAGATTAAAATATTTACTAAAAAAGTTTAGGAATTAAATCATTTTTAAGTACAAAATTTAAGGGTTAAATTATATTTTATCCTTAAAACATTCATTTAAAAAGTTTAAGGATAAAACTATTTTTTTAAAGGCAGAAGTTTAGATATATGAAAATTCAAAACACCTTTATAATACCTTATCAATTTTAGCCACATAAACAACCTGCCCTGGTCGCCGATGATGTCCTTTTCTCTTTTCTCTCTCGGTAAATCTCTCTCTCTCTCTCTCAATCGATTTACACGTCACATATATATATATATGCTATGACTCTATTGGTCTGATTTAATACCAAATATTGTGTATAATTATTAGTAAAATCATTGAAGGTTGTTGTTTTTCTTCTGGATCGTTAATTATTGGATTTTGGGGATTTCCTTTTCTTTACCCTAATTCTGATTCGAGTGGGATCTAAAAAATCTTCTTTTTAAGTAATTGATGATTGAAATTGGCTGTTTTACAAGTTTCAAATGCTTATTCATTGTTGTTTTGGATGACAACATCATGCTTTTGATAACAAACAAATTGGGCAACGTGAACTCATCTTTCATTGTGAACGTGACTACCACTGAATATTGATGCTTTATCCGGACCGAATTTGGTCTGAATAAAACTTTATTCGGTCCTAATAAAGCTTAGACACGCGAATCAGAGTGATTGCGCCTAAGCTTTATTCACTCTGCATGCACTCACGTCAAAGTGCGTGATATTCATACTAAATAAAAGTTTAGACACCGATATTCACACGCGATTTAGTGATTGCCACGTGGCACAATTTTGTTGGTCCTTGCGTTCACAATAAAAGATGAGTTCACATTTGACAGAGGAAGGTTCATGCGAGAAGCATATCAATTTAAGAGAACGTGAGGAGCAATCTCAGCCACTCATCTTCGGTTACGGTGGACGTGATCACGGAGGATTGACGCGATTCATGGGAGGGTAGAGATTATAAGGGGGGACCGGTCAAAGTCGCCTTTATTGACCGGATGAGTGGCTGAGATTGCTTCTCACGTTCTCTTAAATTGATATGTTTCTCATTATATGTATACGTATATGTATATACATATATTGCCCAAAGTTCGGCTGCCAACTCATTTTTGATTGCGAACACGAGGATGATCGAGGGCGCCTCATGTGTCACATTTGGAATAATGTACATATTATTTAGATTGAATGTTCATGCTTGCTTTATTCATGTTGAATAATACAACATTCAACATGAATAAAGCATCAACATTCAGTTAGTTTGAGTTTTGTATTATTCGGTCTGGATGTTGTATTATTCAACATGAATAAATGATAATATTTTTATTTAGAGTGAATGTGACACGTGGTGTGCTCTCGATTGTCCTCACGTTCGCAATAAAAATGAGTTGTATTATGGGGTCTGGATTTTGTATTATTCAACATGAACCTCCCTCTATATATGTTTATATGTATGTACTCATTCACAGTTTACTTAGCCAAGATCTTGCCTTTATTTATATACAGAAAAGTGGTACAGTAGAACATGGGCAAGCGGGAAAACGACGGAGCTCACTTTCATCGGACATATTGTTATTCCACATACTACCAAAGCTGCCGGCCAAGTCCTTGCTCCGTTTCAAGTGTGTTTGCAAGCAATGGCGGTCCTTTATAACGTCACCTTTTTTTGCCAAGATCCATTTCCACCATGTAACCACCATCGGCTGCCGTGAAAAAGTTCTTCTCTTTCTTAACGGATCACGCAACTACCACACTATCGACTGCGAAGATGGTTTAATTGCCATGCCTCGTTGTTACCCATTTGAAGGTCATCCTTCATTGATAGCAACTACTGTGAATGGACTGGTATTGGTAGCCATTGGCATAATCTACCGCCATTTCATTGATTTCATTGATTTCACTTATTTCACTGATTGCAATTATTTCACTGATATGATATTATGGAATCCGTTGACGGGTGAGTATAAGACGATATCTAGACCCAATGATAGAAAATGCTACGACGTTAGGTCACTGGCACTTGAGTTGTATCACACTAGTAGTGATGATGACTACAAGATTCTAAGTATAACGACTGGTGGCAATGTTTATATATACTCATTGAAATCCGACTCTTGGAGGAAGCTCAAGTCAACGCGATACTACCCAGAGCGTATACCGTATGCTGCTGCAGGTGCCGATGATGATAATAATTTGTTGGATGAAAAACTCCATTTTTTAAGCACACCAGGGGAGAGAATTATAAGGCTTGACTTGAAGACAGAAAAGTTCACAAAGATAGCAATCCCGCCTAGTTGTGCACCTGGGGAAATGAAATTGGCGGTTGTAAGGGGGTGCATTCAGTTGACGGTATTTAATAGAACAGAAGGACTACCTAGTACATGGATAATCGAGATGTGGCAGATGAATGGCCAAGATGGCGATTGGACGAAGATGGTGAATGTTACTTATACATTCAACGACAACCCAATGCACCTAAAGAGACACCGTATGAGGCTATTGTATTTGATGAGGAATGGAAATGTTGTCGGGTATGATAAGAACACAATTTGCAAAGTAGACCCAGAGAAAAAGATCGAAGACGACTTGTGTTCAAATCCCAACCTGGTTATCCTTCCGCGGATATATATCGAGACTTTTGTTTCACCCAATAAGTATAACTAGTTAATTAAGACCTTCCTTCCTTCAAATTCATTTCATTTTTGTAGTAGATAACTTAATTGCTTCTGTTTTCTTACGTTTTTATGAATTATATTATAAATAATTCATTGAAAGTTCTTTTGATAATATAAATTTCTGCTTTTGATAATATAATCTATGAGAAAATTCTTTAAATTGCTCATCAAGACCTGGAGGATAGCGACCGGGTTTTCTTCAAAAAATTAAATAATAAAATATTATAACTGAAAACAATTTAAAACTTTGAATTTGTTTTAAAAAACAATCTAAATTAATTTAGGGATGTAATTGAGATAAGTTGTTTGTGAGCTATTCGGGGTTGACTAGTTAAATGTCCGATTCGAGCTCGAGTTAAACAAGCTTCATTTTAAGCTCATTTAATAAACGAGAGCGAGATCGAGCCTTTACGATTAAATTCACAAGTCTAAACGAGCCTCAGTTAATATATAATAAGAATATATATTAGATAATAAAAAATTAAACAATAACTATTAAAAAACAAAAAAAAAATCTTAAATATTGATTTATAGGTAAATGAGTCGAGTTCGAGTCGAGTTCGAACTTGCTAAATTCTTGACGTGCTCGACTTTGAGCATAACACATAAGGCTCGAAAGGCTTGGTTCGTTTACACACCTAGATTAGTCTATGATTTAAGATTTTAAATGACCATTACATATGATATACACAAAATTAAAATTGGACAACGTCATATATCCTAATTATTTAAAAAAAAATTAAAATTATAGTTATAATTAAATATTGGGTTCCTGTCCTATCCGTATCTTGGCGAGGCAACGCGTTGCAACATGGCGTGGCGGTGTCTGATCCCCTTTGTCCAAATATGCAGATGTAAGCCTAAGGGATTGTTTACTCAAAAGCTTAATTACCTAGTAAGCGCTTAACTGTAAGATTCAACACATCATGACTGTATCATATGCAATAATTTACGGACTTATATGTGTGTCTCATAAAGCTCATTAAGCTGCTAACAAACAGACCCTAGGGTGGTTGGTCAACTCTTTTATTTGCTGATTTTGACTTTATATGGTCAAACATCCTTCTATTGGTTAACCACCTAGCCTTAAGATTGGAAGTTCTTTCCACACAGTTTATAGAAATCAACAGTTTCATCTGAGTAAACCATATTTTTCGTCCCTATGTTGTTGAATATTTCTACTTTGAGATTTGATGAATTCCAAGAGGATATGATCAAACTTAGAGATGATTCACACCTTGGCAGGGCGTATTTTATTCTCTTTGTTCGATTGTTTATAGTTATGTGCCTCACACTATTCAACCTATCCCTCTAAAACGCAATTCATGGGTGGGAATGAGATTGAAAGGGTTCAAATCTTTTCTTACACTTCTCACGTTAACTCATGATCTATATGAGTAAGCTAAGTAAGTTTTTGTTGAAATTATCAATTTTCATATTTAATGACTTTCAAGAGGTCGTGATGATGAATCTGAATGTCATCCAAGTGGATTCGATCAAAGTTGGAGATGATTCGCATCTTTGCAGCCTGACATATCAAATTAACAATAAACAAGGAATTCAAATTGCATTTTATTGACCTTGAACAGGATCCACCAAAGGTGAAGACTTGAAAAGATATCATCAAGAACTATTTTACCTCCTATTTTTATACAGGTAGCCGTAAGTCTATAACTCTAGTGACACATTATATTCTAGTTTTATTTAATTCTCCGTTTACATATTTAACTCTAGTGTACATTATATTCTAGTTTTATTCAAGTCCATAACTCTAGTGTACATTATATTCTAGTGTACATCCTATTTTTATCCTCTTTGTTCGATTTGAGTCTCATATTTTTTCCACCCCGTTTTTACACATTTTTAGTACATTTTTGTTATGTATTGATGGTTTAACCAAAAATTATGGTGGGTGAACGCTTCTTTTGGTCGAAAACCTTAACCTGCTTCGGTTAACTAAGGTCTGAATAACCTTCTTATGTGAATTATTTCATCAATTGATCATCTTCAAATGAAATACGTGGTATTTTCAGCAATTGAAAGAATTTATTGTGCTTTTTTTTTGGTTATGGTAGCAGGCGCGGATCTAAATTTTTTTTTTAAACCGGTGGCACCATTTCACTTTAAGAAACATATATTGAAATATTTAGCATAGAATTAATATTGGTCTAGTGGTTGGACAATTGTTTTTCAATTGTAAGGTCTCAAGTTTGAGTCTTGTTATTGAATTTTTTTATAAACACAATAAATTAAAAATTAAAATATAGGGAAAATGCCGCTAGGAAGACTTGAACCCAAGACCTCTTGTAAAAACAAACAAGGAACTAACCAACTCTACCACGGAAAACTTGTGTCAATATTGCAGTTTTAAAATATATATGGTGGCACCCGACAAATAGATACGGTGACACCTTTCACAACCCTATACGTTTTACACTACGACGAATGAATGCAACGGTGGCATGTGCCACTGTAGGCTCAACCACAGGTCCGCCCCTATATGGTAGTGAAATGTGGGATCTAATTTGGTTCAAGAAAGTAAGATTTCATGCAATGATTTCTGAATCTAAGCTCATGATTGTCAACATCTGTGTGGTTGGTTTTCCATTAATATTATGATGAGGCAAATTTCAGAAAGGATGAAGATTATGGTCGTTTGGTTGGTTTTTCATTAAGGTTGTTTACCAATTTTTCTAATAAAAGAAATAAAACAAAAGGCTATTTGCTTCCTGGAAGACCCATTTGGAGTAGAATTATAAAAAACAAATAAACAAGCAGTAAAATTGATATACAATTACTTCTGCAAAAAAACTAGAAATCAAATTGAAGAATTTAAGAGTGCATAAGATTGGAGAAGACAACTTTGGAGAATGCAAAAATCGTAACTTGGGAAGAAATCGGGAGTGCAATCGATTTGGAGAAGACAAACAACTCTTAACATCCGGAAGAAATCGAGAGTTCAAAACAATTTAGAGAAGAGGACTTTTGGAGAAATCAATTTACCGAGGTAGGTTGAAGGAGCAACTAGGGTTGAGAGAGAGGGAGCATCTTTTTCAATCTAATGTGAAGGGTAGGAAGGGTCTTTTTTTTTTTTTGGGATTTTGGCCAAAATGCCCCAAGGGGCACCCCACTTTAGATAAATACCCTTTCTCTCTCCTCCTTTGCACTGTATGCCCCAACAATGCAGTTCTGAGGTGAGTTATAACTCACCTACCGCAAAAAGACAAAAAAGTGAAGGTTTGACGAGGGAAAGTCAACAAAATGGTGGGTTAAGTGTGAGTTATAACGCTGAGGGGCAGAAAGTCAACAAAATGGTGAGTTTGACCGTCTTGGCAACGGAAGGAGGTAACGGACCGTTATAACGGTCCCATAACGCACCGTTACGAGACCGTTATAACGACGTCAGACATAAAGCAGCGTTATTTGACCGTCTTGTAACTGCGTTGACCGACGATATAACTGTCTCATAACGGTGCGTTATGGGACCGTTATAACGGTCCATTACCTCCTTCCGTTGCCAAGACAATCAAACTCACCATTTTGTTGACTTTCTGCCCCTCAACGTTGTAACTCACACTTAACCCACCATTTTGTTGACTTTTCCTCGTCAAACCTTCACTTTTTTTGTCTTTTTGCGGTAGGTGAGTTATAACTCACCTCATAACTGCATTGTTGGGGCATATGGTGCAAAAGGAGAGAGAGAAAGGGTAGATGACTAAAGTGGGGGTGCCCCTTGGGGCATTTTGGCCAAAATCCCTTTTTTTTTGTTGAGCCTGGACAATAACCCCAAACCATCTTAGCGAATAAGTCAACATCTGTATTACCAAGCCCAAAGTAAACATTGGTTTTGGGTTGTGCGAATAAGATAGAAATACCATTAAGCCCAATAATTTGTAAGTAAACAGCCCTGTATGGATAAAGCTGTCTGTGTGATTTAACTTGTAGGGGCATGTCTAGGGAAAAACTTGCCATACTGCATAAAGCACATCCTCTGATAGCTTTTTGAATAAGCCGCTTTCTATATCATTAAACCATTACCAAATAGTCAAGTATAACTGACTGAATAAGAGTGAGAGTCCAATTAAACTACTAACAGAAAGGCCTTAGGGGTGGTTTCTCCACTTTTTTTCATATCGAAGTCTGATTTTAACTTTATTTAGTTAAACATTCTTCTTCTCATGTCCGGTTATTGTTTTCTGAAGTCAACCACCATTCAGCTCGGAAGCTCTTTTTCCAAACACACAAACCTTATCAACAGTTTCGTTTGTTTAAGTTTTAACGAACACGAACACGAACGCTTAACTAAACGAAATATCATGTTCGTGCTCGTTCATTTAACACATGAGGATGTTCGTGTTCGTTTGTGTTCGTTCGTTAAACTCGGTTCACGAACGTAAACGAACACAAACAAACATAAGCGAACGGACATTAACAAACAGAAAATCATACATATTATTGATTAACATCTAGAAGTTTTTAGTCAAGAGGAGAGAGGTTGTGTAGTATTTCTTTTAACTTTATTTAAAACATAGTTAAATAATTAAATTACTTAATAAATAATATATAATTTATAAATAATTATATATATACTAATATAAATGAACGAATAGTTCACGATCGTAAACGGACGAATGGTTCATGAACATAAATGAACGAATGGTTCACGAACATAAAAGGACGAACATAACCAAACATTCATAAACATAATTGAACGAACGAGAACGTTGTTCGTGTTCGTTCGTTTATTTAAACGAACGTAAAATCTTGTTCGTGTTCTTTCATTTATTAAACGAACGAACATAAACGAACTTCCTGCCAAACAAAATCACGAACGGTGCATGAACGTTCGGTTCGTTTACATGCCTATTAGTAAAGAAGCCAAGGAAAACACCAAAAGACAAAAAGCACCCGGAAGCGAACAGGAAACAACTCAAAAACAACTACCCAGGGAATTGCACCAATCCCCAACGATTAGAAAGGTTTAACCCCTAAACTTTTATGATAAATGTTTTAATCCCTAAACTTGTTATAATGAATGTTTTAATCCCTAAACTTGTTATAATTAATTTTAGCCATTTTACCTTCTACACCATGTTACTATACTTTTAAAAATCACTTTAGGCCCTAAAATTATAGATAAAATATGATTTAACAGGGCGACTAGCTAAGTGGAGTATCTATCTCAGTGGGTTCGATATAGAATTCAAACCCAAGACGGCAATTAAATCACAAGCATTGGCAGATTTTGTAGCAGAATTTTCTCCAGGATTAGAACCAACGGCGTGCGATGAGGTCAATAATGTGATGATTTCAGACAACAAACCCTCGTTACTCTACGTTGATGGCTCTTCGAACGTACGAGGATGTAGACTAGGTGTTGTCTTAAAATCATCACAGGGGGGAAATATGGTATACTCCATACGATGAGAATTCAAAGCCACGAAAAATGAAGCAAAATATGAAGCTCTGATCGCAGGATTGGATATCGCTCTTAGAGTGGGGGCAAAACAGTTGCATGTTCGAAGCGATTCTTTATTGATAGTCAACCAAATAAATGGAGACTTTCAAGCAAAAGATTCAAAAATGATGAGCTATCTTAAAGCTGTTAAAAATTGAATCGCACGCAATGTTCGAAAAAGCTCGCCGCAACGGCCGCCATGGCGCGCCGTGGCTTAAGGCTTGTGTCTGACGCCACGTTATGCCTGAGGCACGCCATGGGGTAATGCGCGGTTTTGCAACACAATATTTTGATGTAACTTATCTTTTTAATGCCTTATTTGTTAGTTTATGATATATAACTTACTTTAAACTGTTTATTATAACTTATTCATTGAATAATAGTAGGAAAACGCATGTTAATGTGTATAATATTATATATAATATAGAGATTTGCCGCCATAAGTCACGCCTTGAAAAATGCCGCGACCTCGCCATGGCTTCCAAGGCTTGAGGCTTGGCCTTGCCGCCACGCCACGCCTCGCGCTATTTGGAACCTTGATCGCACGATTCGAATACTTTTTGATCGAACAAATACCACGAGATCTAAACATGTAAGCTGACGCATTAATTTGGGATCTGCATTCCACGACCCATCTATGGAGAATATTCCAATACTTCATCTTACGACGCCAACAATTGAAGCAACAGATGAAGTGCAGATGAACGAAGAAGTCTTTAATTGGTCGATTGACATATGGAATTATCTCAAGCATGACCGACTTCCTGAGGACAAAATGGAAGCCCGAAAAACAAGGTCCAAAGCTTCAAGATATACAATTTTTGAAGACCAACTCTATCGAAGATCCACAACTGGACTTCTTCTACGATGTGTCACAAATAAGACGCAAATCGATCGAATTCTCCAAGAAATGCACGATGGAGAATGTGGGAATCACGCAGGGGGCAGAAGTCTTGCCAATCGAATCTCACGACAAGGTTATTATTGGCCTACCCAACGGGAAGATGCAATAAGGTACGTTCGACATTGTGACGCTTGTCAAAAACATTCGGGTATGATTCATCGACCATCTGAACCCTTACATTCTGTCCTTATTCCTTGGCCATTCATGCGATGGGGAATGGACATCGTTGGAAAATTACCCCCTGCCCCTGGACAAAAAGTTTATTTACTTGTGCTCACCGATTATTTCTCGAAGTGGATAGAAGCTGGAGCTTTTTCGCAGTCAGAGACAAGGAGGTCATATCCTTCATTCAAAATAACATTATTCATAGATTTGGAGTACCATCCGAGATAATGTGCGACAATGGTTCACAATTTATAAGTGACAAAACTCGTACGTTCTGTGAAAAACGTGGAATCAAGTTAGTCACTTCTACTCCAAGGTACCCTCAGTCCAACGGATTGGCTGAATCAAGCAATAAAGTCATCATCAATTCAATTCGAAAAAGGTTGAAAGGAGCAAAAGGTAAATGGGTAGAAGAACTACCATCAGTCCTATGGGCGAATCGAACGACACCAAGAGCATCAACAGGACAAACTCCATATTCCTTAGTATATGGATGCGAAGCAGTCTTACCAATCGAAGCCCAAATACCTGTTGCTAGAAATCGTACGTTTGACCAAAATGCTATAAACTTATCATACGATCTGGATGCTCTAGAAGAACTTCGAGAAAACGCATTGCGCACGATGGTAGCACAAAAAGGGCTAGTCGAACGACATTTCAACAAAAAGGTAAAGGCCAAAATCTTCCAAGTTGGAGATTATGTCTTACGGCATGTGTTTCAGAACACACAAGAACCAAACGCCGGAAAACTTTCCATCAAATGGGAAGGACCTTACGTAATTTCCAAAGTAATTGGAAATGGAGCTTATCAACTCACGTAGTTGGAATGCTCATCACCTCAAAAGGTACTATTTCTAACCTATTTACATACGATTTATTTTTTGAATCGATTACTAACTTGAGCGTCGGAGCGCCGTTGGTCAAACCAACGGCCACCCCCTAGCAACTATGTTTGTTCGCAGGTATCGCATGATTATCGTAGGTATCGCATGATTATCGCAGGTATCGCACGATTATCGCAAGTATCGCACGATTATGGCAAGTATCGCACGACTATCGCAAGGATCGCACGATTATACTAATTGCTTTAAACGCATGGTTATTTCGCAAGAGCGCAAGACAATTCGCCAGTCGCACGTATACTCTTATGAGTATAAAAAGAAACGTTTCTGAACCTAAGTCTTAGGACTTTAAACAAATGCATGCAAAAACAAAAGCTATAACGCATGGTAAAAGCTAAAAAACGCAAGACAAAAGCTAAGATCATATGACAAAGGCTAAAACGCACGATAACAAGTCATTAAACCAAAAGTTTTTTCATTAATACTTTGCTAAATTAGCAAAATTACAAAAAATGAAAGACCATGAAATTACAAAACTATTCTACGGGAGCATCAGAGGAAGGAGGATCCACGACAGGGGTTTCTTCAGTCACTGGTGGAGGCACGGAAACGGATCCAGAGGTTTCAGTTACCTCCTCCTCGACACCGACATTCTTGGCTTCAGCAAACTTCTCCCCTCTGACCGCCGCTTCCTCATCCAGGCCCTTAAGGTCTTCTTCGTTAAGAAGATCTTCAGAACCCATCACCCGCACAAAGGAAGCCACCTCTTCGCTTGCCATCTGTGAAGTAACAGTCCCGGCAGCCACACGTCGCATGAGCGCAGTACGTACGACCACTCGAGCCAAGGCAGCATCCTCCTCGAGCTCTTGGATCCTGGACGACAAGGCCTCCTCCCTCTCGGCCTTCTCCCGTCGAACGTCAAGTAGTTCCTTCTCCAGGTCCTTCGTACGTTCCAGGGCCACCTTCAGCCGTTCCCGTTGCTCAACCTGGAACCTGTCGCTGATATCCGGCTTTGATTGATGGTCTCCAATTTGGACCGATTTGGCGTTAACCTCATCAGTCAGTTGAGCCAGCTTCTTCTTGGCCTTCTCAGCTTCCTTCTTGGCCAACTTTGCGTCATTCTGGTTCGACACCATCTCCTCCTTAATCTTAGCCATCCACAAGTGGAGGCTAAGACTCGTCTGGAGAGCCTACAAAAAGAAAAGAAAGAGATCAGGAAGATGAACAATGAAGTAAGAAAATCGTACGATGTATAATACTTACCAAGAAGGAGATACCCGCGACAGAGGCGTCCAGATCCTCGATATCCGCCTCCTCCATACGCGCCTTCTGAGCAGGAGAGTGGAACTGCTCCAGAACAGGGAAGATAGACTTCGTCCTAATGACGTTGTCCAACATGAAGTCGGAGGCCATGTTGATGGTCATGGTCGTAAGACCAGACCCCTCCGTCTCCTTCCCCTTACCAACCTTCGATGAAGGCTGGCTTGACGCACCTATTTTCTTCACAGGTGGAGCAAAGTGAATAGGGATCGCCTCTATTCCACCTTCAACCTTTCGTTTGGCATCCTTAGGTGGGGTATCCAGAGAAACGTACGATGACCTCGTACGTTTAGCCACCAAGCCTTCATTGGCCGGGCCTTTCCTTTTGGCAGCACGAGCAGCCGCCTCCATCACTGACGTCTTCTTAGAAGCTGAACCTACATAAAAGGAAAATCCAGAGTTAGAAACGTACGGCTAAAATTAAAATTAAAAATCATCGTAAGTAATTACCTTCCATCTCTGTCTCTTCGATGACTTGTACCTCTGGTTCGACGTCACTATCTTCACCGCCCTTCGACGTTCTATAAGTACGATCCGTCACACTATAACTCAAGAAGTGTGAGATCAGTTCGGTCGACTCCTCAGTAGTCTCGAACGTGAAGCTGACAGCTGCAAGAGAAACGTGCGATTAATACATAAAAACAAACAAAAAATACAAGAAAGAAAGACTAACGCCTAAATTACCATTTGAGTTCCATTCAGGAACGACCCAAGATTTATCAGTGACTGAAGACGTCTGAACAAAGACATAGCGAGACTTCCACCCTCGATCATTCACTTGGGTGCCATGAACAAGCATGGAGTCGTGCCTACCCCTAGGAAACAACCGTAACGGTTATAGGGTAGCCTCGTTATGTTGTAAGCAGAAAGAAGGTCGTCGACTGAAAACGCACGACGACCCCAATCTCTAGTCACTCGTTCGATCACCAAGATGACACGCCAGAATTGGGGCATCAGTTGCCCTGGAGATAAGTTGAATCGGGTCATAAAGGCCCAAGAGATTGGAGAGTACGGCCATCGAAAGCCGATCTTGAACGGATACTCATACAGGGTAAAAAACCCCGACGGAGTATCCGCTGGCCGAATTTCGCTAGCTACCCTGATCTGGGCACCCTCCGGCAACCCAGCAAGCTCTCTCAACTCCATAACTTCTAGACTCTCTAAAATCAAGCTGCTAACCTCGCTCGACATGATCACCTCTAAACGTCCTAAACTATTTCTTAAGCGCAGAAATCTAAGAACTTCTAAACCTCTATTACTCTTATGTGCTATTGATTTCAGACGCATGAACAAAGGAGAAGAAGGGTACCTTATATGCCTAGTCGCACGAAATCCTTGCCGAAATGAAAGTCGGATTGCGATTAAGAATTGATCTTGCGAATCAGACGAAAGTTAAAAAGATTTTGTAAAATCTTTCTTTAATCTAAACCCTCGTATTTATAGTAACCAAATCATGGATGAGTCATCGAAAATAATTAGGTTACGCGTCCCCAGTTAGCCGTCGGAGGACACCTATCGCATAACGGCTCTATGACGTCATACGCACTAACGTTAATACGACCGTTAACTAACGTATTTTTACTCTTTGACTAGCAAACTAAAGATTTAGAAAAAATTAGAATTATTTCCTAAATCTTGGGGGCAAATTGTTAGGGTAAAAATCCGCAATCGCACGACGACCGATTATAATCGCAAGACAAATAATAGGACAATAATTCTGTATTAAGATAAGGTCCTAAAATAAACTAATAAGATCCTCTAGCAAAGAACACTGATTATCGAACAGTTCTATCATAAAAGTTGAACGACATCTATAATATCGTACGACGGTACTAACGAATAAACATACGAAGTTTATATCTTTGATGCAGGCAAGCTGATTATCATATCTAACAATTGTCCACCTTTGAGAAAGTCTGAGATCGAGTACTATACTATGCTCGTTGGAGTTCATCACTACAACGGACATGTCTTAAGTTATAACTCGTTCGATGGAAACCGACGACATCAAGAGGTCAACCGTTACAAGCAAGATTCTCGCAGCAGTTACAATCTGGACATTAACACTCAACAGTACCGTTGGACATTTACGATCTGAGCATTAATGATCAACAATACCGTTGGACGGTTATTCTCAAGCTACTATATAAGAAGATTCAAGCCATCATTTCAAGACACGAAGTCTGCTTAAAGCTTACAAATTCTTTATTGACCATTCTCTGTGATCATTTGTATTTTTCATTCGATTCCATTGTTATTTCTCTTGTAATCGTACGATCGAAGCTGTAAACTTGAAGGACATCACCCCTGCTTGGTGATCATAGTGCACTGTCGACTTATCTTCTAGGTCGACCGCAGGTTTTTTTCCTCCGTCGTGAGGTTTTTCCTGCGTCATCAAATTATCTGTCTTACTTTACTTTTTCGCACTTCTTATCGATTGCAATTTCTTTCTCTCGACGGTTAAGCCTAACACATTTTCACACGACATTTGACTTGTGTAATTTTTTACATAAACAGTAACTAATTAAACTTAAACAAGTTCATTGTTAAATAAACAATATATATATATATATGGGGTGGGTTCAAATGAGAATGATATCTATTTAAGAGAATACGAGAACGAACAAAATCATATATGATTCATGTACAAAATCATACATGATTCGCGGGACTTTGCAATTTGGACTCAAAGTCATTCTCATGGAGTTTTTCCAAAATTTAATGCAAAATCATCTATGATTTTTGTTGGTTCTCATGTTCTTTTAAAAAGATATCATTCTCACATGATCCTTTTTCTATTTATATATATCGGGGCGAAGAGGGGATACCTTGCCCTGTCCCCGAACACGAAGAAATTCTTGAAAAATTCTCCGTACCCGACCCCATCCCAAAATAGTGTAACCCGAACCGATCATAGTCGGGGTTCGGGTTTCCCCATCGGGTTCGGGGTCTCTGCCAACCTTAATTAAACCATTTATTATAACAAGTTTAGGTATTAAAACATGGGAAAATATGATTTAACTGCTAAAATTTGTGTAACAGTGTTAGTAATTATGTGCAGAAGTTGACAAACCAGTGACTACACATCCAATGTTATAAGACACTTGAGGGTCACACCTGTGAGGACCTATAAATCAAATAAGTTAAATAATCCCAGTTTGGAGAGATTAGGTTTAAGGGTTAACCAGTTATCAAGGCATTCATTAAGTTATCAAAAACAAACCAGAAGAAATTATCTCTCTCCCCCTCTCTCTCAAAATCCGACGCTGACCACAAGGAGAAAAACCAGTTCGTTTTTTTTGTGGTTTTTGATCGCATCTTCGCTAAACAGTTTGTTTCGAGGTCTCGGGATTTCAACCGGCTAGAAGGTTATTTGTCTGGTCGTTCACGGGTGGATCAAGCTCAAGCAATCCAGGTAACAACCTTAAACTTTTAACTGTTAGGATTAAATAAAATCAATGATAAAGATCTGTGAATGTTTTTGGGTTTAATTCTTAGCTTCCGCATTATTCAAGCCAATTAGGTTTGATAAAAGTTTAAACCTTCGGGTCAGTTTGACCATTAGGTTTCGTCGTGCATCTCATCCAGTCAGGATTGAGATTCACATTGATCCTCGTGTCAGATCGATACGAGGGATCATTAAAAACCCAACAGTGGTATCAGAGCCACAGGTTTTAATCGTTTCTTTTTATTTAATCGTTTAGGATCCGTTAAAATTGTTTCTTGCGTCTCAAGTTTTGTTAAAAACCCCATTTTTATCAAAGCTTTAATATTTTTTTTGAAGTTTATTGTAAAACTATTCATCGAAAAACACTCACCGATTGTGAACCGACGGTCGACGGTGGAACGGCGGCAGTTGGCCGGCTGGACCGCCAGGCCGATCGCCGGTAAGACCTAACCGCACGAAATCTATCGCCAGCCGCACTACAGTTAGTGGTGGCGGCGTCGGCCGTTGACTTCAATCACCGTGCCGCACCACAGTTTGGTGGTGGCGGCGGCGAATGGTGGTGGCCGTGGGTAGAACACCATTCGGCTGTGGTCGAGTCCACCATGGGCCGTGGCCTTATTCGGTCGAGACCCTCGAGCCGAACCACCAGATCGGTGGTAAGGCGAGAGTATCGCAACCACCAGAAGCTGCGATAGCAGTGGTGGATGACGGCGGCCTGTTGATCGCCGGCGGCCATACGATGACTAAAGCAACGGTGGCCAAGGACGTACTCAGCTGAGGCCGTTCGGTGACCGTATCGCTGGTTGGTTCATCAACGGAAACCTAGTTCGAACCACCAGTTAGGTGGTGACTGTGGTCGGCGGATCGATTGCCACCGGATGGTGGTGATCAACGGCGGCGGTGGTCGTTTGTTTCGATCGCCGGTCGGACGGCGTGGGTGGTGGCTGATTTCTACCACTATCGCCGGACGTCGTGAGTTATCGCCGGTAGCAATAGCGGTAGCGACGATGTTTTGCGCGGTGGAGGTGGTCGCGAGTGGCAGCGACGGTGTTTGTTTGTTCGATTGATCGCCAATCGCCACCCGTAGGTAATGGCGGTGGTAGCTCAAGTAGCCGACAACAGCGACGACGAATGTTGGTGGTGATGATTACGGTGGCCGATTGCCAGCATCGTCGTGAAAATAGCGGTATCTGCCGGATAATTGTCAATCGCCACCTGTGGGTGGTGATTGACGGCGGCGGCGATGGTATTTAGCCGTTGTCGAGGGTCGCCGATCGCAGCAACAGATGAAGAAGTCGATACGACCCTTCGCTGCGCGAGCTGGGCCGTCAAAGGGCCTTCGTGACGCGAGAAGCTTATGCCTTTCGTGGCGCGAACAAGGTTCTCGCGACGCGAGCTGCCGATCCATCTAGGGTTCTTCATTTATTTTGGGCCAAGTTTTTGTTGTTGAGCCCAAAGCCCAGTTTTTGGACCAGAGTCTATGGCCCAAAAAAGTTTTATTGGTTTTATGCCTTTTATCCAAATTAGCTTTTAGATAATTTTATCTTATAAATTGTTTTAAAGGTATTATTAAAAATTATGTTTATCAAACCGAATATTTGACTCGGTTTTAAGTCAAATAGGTCTGGTGTCATTTTTGACTCGTTGGTCAAACCTTGATACGGTTCATGGGCCAGTGTTTGGTATTTCGACCAGTTAGTCCGGAATACCCGGTTTGATATAGTCTTGGATAAAAGGCGAATATTTTATGAAATTGGTTTCTGGATTTTATTCGTTTATAAATCTTATTTTATAATTCCAAGAAAATCTTTTTTCAAAATAAAATATTAATCTTTTGGTTTGTAAAACAGTCTGTTTTATAAATCAGTTAAAACCAAGTTTTGCGATATATGAAATGAAATAATTTTAACGGATCTGGGTTTGCCTTACGCTTAATTATATTGCTTATTTTATTTATAAATGCGTGGTTGCTTAAGTTATATACCTGTCCGTGTATATATATTAGTGTTTGCCAACTTAGACCCTTGACTTATTTTCGGGGAGGCCTGCGTGCCATTTACAACCCTTTTGTAACATGACCATAGGATAGTTTTTAGTATTTCTTTCCGGATTCCCATCAAGGGAGCTGAGGCGAGTGGGAGCACGCGTAAAGGTAAAGTTTTTCTTTCGGAGTTCCATCGGAGATGCCAAAGCCAGTGGGAGACTCGTGAGGATATAGAAATGCTATAGAGATAGGTCATTATTGGTCCTTAGGAGAAAGTTGGCAAAACTATAATCTGTTTTAACTGCGTAGTTGTGTAGTTCCAGATTCAAGTTCTAATCATCATGCAACAAGTAGAGAATGAATTGGATAGCCAAATGTCATTGATTCTTGATGAATTTGTTACACACACTAATACACCAAGAACACACACACTTAAGCTCTCAACTAACTAATTCACTCTCACTATACGTTTGAAGCACACACATGATCCACACAACAAAATGACTTCACATTGGGTATTTATACCCAAACACTTACAACCCTTACACTTTACAACATTTACACAATCTAACCTAAGTAAGTAAAACTATTACAAACTAACATCTAAACCAACTAAACAATTAAAGCAAGCTTTGACTTTCTGTTGATCCAGCTCTCCTAAGACCTGATGAAATGATAATGATCCTGCTACTTTACTTAGTGAATAGGTTTTTACTTCTGTTATAACTTGAGGAATTATCACTGAGTCTGTTCAGTGTTATTCCATGTTACTTATGCCGTAACTTATTTTTATAATCATCAGGATCAGGATCAGGAGATGAACGAGCCTGTTCTGCAGTCTACTGATCCTGACCACCAAAGTGAAGACCTCCTGAAGACATCAAGATCATACTCAAAGAACCATCAGCGACGTCGAAGAATTAGCTGATGACAGGACCAGCATGCTCGTGATCTGAAGACGGAACTCAGCGATAGCAGGCTGCTTAATATCGTATGACATCCTGAAGACTCATCAGGATACAAGTGACCCTGAACATCATCAGTATCAGGACTCTACTCACTGATCAGTATCCTGATCCTGAAGGATTAGTGTAATGTCTTAATCTAATGCACAAAAGGATTATCCGCCTTTACTGACACAAAAGTACATAAGGACAGTCTCTTTACTGTTCCCTCCGTACTTATCAGACCTCAAGGCAACTGTTTACTCACATCCTCTTTTGCACACCATGCAAAGAGTATTTGTTTATAGTAAATAGTACAAAGGACCACTTACATTGTGACACGTACACAAAAGTGAGTCTGCATGCATTTAATGCATTGGGTATAAATAGGACTTGAAGAGATGTTCTCTATGCATCTTCTTCATCCTAAAAATACCCTAATCCTTTCTTTCTTATTCCCTCTATCTTCTTTCTTTTCTTATCTTCTCACTTTAGTGCATAGTGAAAGAAAGCTTAGATTGTTTAGTTTAGACTTATTGTCTTTTCTATTTCCGCAACAATCTGTAAATTCATATTGTTAATATAACAAAGAATTTAAAAGTGAAATTTTGTGTGATTATATTCAACCCCCCCTTCTATAATCCCATACACTATCCTTACTTGAAGGTCACCTCATTGGGACCAACAAGTGGTATCAGAGCAGATACAAGCTCTCATTTTCTTCTCTAAGAAAAAATCTTGTGATCCTCTCTTCTCTTATTCATGGCTCTTCAAGCTAAGGATAACTACTTTGATACCGGCTCTGCTGGAAAACTTCCAAGGTTTAACAAAGATAACTTCTCTCTTTGGAAAACCAGGATGGAACTCTTTCTTTCTAGTTCTGATCCCCAGATTCCTTACTTTCTGGAAAATGGACCACATGTGCCCACACAAACCGTTCATGCTATTCCTGCTGCAGGCAACAAACCAGCTTTACCTGAAAGGGAACTGGTAAAGCCTGTGACTGACTGGAATGATGAAGACAGACGCCTGGTCAACATTGACACTATGGCTAGGTCTCTCATCGCCATGTCACTCCCTGATGATGTATTCCACTCTGTCTGTCACTTTCTCTCTGCTAAAGAGATTTGGGACACCCTCTGTGTTCAATATGAAGGTACTGCTGTTCTCATGGAATCAAGAAAGATTTTCTTGGTTCGTCAGTATGAAAGCTTTATTCATCAGAAGGATGAAACTCTCTCCTAGCTACATCAGAGATTCAACTGTCTCCTGATTGACCTGAAGACTATCGGTACTACCTATCCTAACTCTGAGGTGGTTACCAAGTTCATGGAAGCTCTTCCTGAACATTGGGAAATCTACACCTCTTGCTTAACTATGTCAAAGGACATAAAGACACTCACACTAAGTGAGTTGTACGGTATTCTTATAAACCGTGAACAACAGAAGAAACTGAAAAAGAATCTCATAAGAGATACTAAAGATACCAAAAGTAACTCTGTTGCACTGGTCTCTGATTCAGTTCCTACTGTTGCTACTCCTTCTTCGGTAACTATTACTGAATTAGAATCCTCTGACTCTGACATGTCAGAAGTTCCTGATTTCAATGAATCTCTTGCTTTATTAACTAGATCTTTTAAAAAGTTTGCCAAAAAGGGAAACTTCCATAAAAAGAAACCTCTCTCTATAACTGACAAGCCTAAATCAGAACCTGTTGATAAGGCTACTGCTATCTGCTACAACTGTCAGGGCAAAGGACACTTTGCTAATGATTGCAGGTACAGGAAAAGTCAGTTTGCTCCCTCTTCTGCCAAAACTTCCTCTAAGAACCCCAAATACCAGCGCCTGAAAGAGAAATACAAGAAGATGAAAATTCAGCGCAAAGGTAAAGGTCTTATCGCAGAAGACTGCGATTGGGATGATGTCTCCTCTGATGACTCATCTGATGAGGAAGATACTCAAGTGGCACTGATGGCCATTATTGAGGAACCTACCTTAGCTCTCATGGCTAAGATAGAAGAGGCCCTGAAGAGGTTCCTACTCAGGCTCCTGAAGCTTCTTCTTCTACGACTCCTGAAGCTTCCACCTCTACGACTGATTCTGCCAGTCAGGTACCTATTCCTCTTGTCCCTCTTGAAAGCTTAACTCAGCTGGACCTGGTTACTCTTGATCTCTACAAAGCCCTGAATGGTAAAACCTCTGCTGAGAAGATGAATATTGATCTTCGTGATCAACTCAGAGAGTGCCAAGAAAAAATAAAACAACTTACTATTCTGGAAGAAAACTATAAAGACCAGGTCACTGTTAATAAAACCCTCTGTATTGAAAGGGAAACGGCTCTTGCTGCCAAAGAAAGAGCCATGTCTGAGTTAAATGCTGAAAAAGTCACCATCAAAGGATGGAGTGACGCCTCTGAAAAGGTTGATGAAATATTAGCCTCAGGGAGAAATGTTAAAAACAAAAAGGGTCTTGGATACACTCGTGGAGGTACTAGACCTGATTGTTCCATGCTTAAATTTGGAAGATTTGTTTCTTCTATCCCTGATCCTAATGCCCCTGAAAACATCCCTTCTTCTTCCAACACACACACTGAAGGTGCTCCTAAGAGCAAAAAGAAAACAGCCAAGGAAAAATCCAAAACTGTAACACCTTCAAAGACCAAGAGTCCTAAACCCAAGAACAAAGTACTGGGTGGTGGTCCTTCAGTCTCAGGAACAAAATTTTTTTCTCAAAATCCTGCTCCTAGACTGAAGATTGAACTAAAGCAAAAGACTAAGGAGAAGAAACCTATTCCTCCTCTGTCCAATGCTAAAGGCATACTTGGTACTGGTCCTGCTCATTTGAAGTTCAAAGACTTCCTGGACCCCACTAAACGCTTTCATTATCGCAAATGTTATCACTGTGGATTGAATGACCATATTGCGAGTAAGTGTCCTGAGGCTACCAAAGCTGAAAAATCAGCTAAGGTAAAGAAAAATCCTAAGACTGATAATTCAGTCAAAGGAAAGAAGGTTGTCAAGACTGTCTCCTCAGTCAAGACTCCAGCCTCAAGAACTGATAACTCAGTTAAGGCTGCCACTAACTCCACCAGTCCTACTGATAATTCTGGATCCATAGTCCTATGGGTACCAAGAGAAACTTAAACTCTAAATTTTACAGGATAAGGGCATCTGGTACTTGGACAGTGGATGCTCTCGACATATGACTGGTTCTAAATCTGTCCTCTCTAACTACCGTGAAGAAAGAGGTCCTGCTGTGACCTTTGGTGGAAACGGTAAAGGCCAAACCCGAGGGTATGGCACACTGACCAACGGAGTAACTACGTTCAAAGAGTTGCTTATGTTGAAGGCCTGATGCATAATCCTCTGAGCATCAGTCAACTGTGTGATAAGAATCACAAAGTCTCCTTCTCAAAGAAGAAGTGCAAAGTCAAAAACAGACGAAAGGAAGTTATTCTCACTGGAGTGAGACATGCTGATATCTACATCATCAACATGAATACTTCCACTGACAACTTCTACTTTGTATCTCATGCTTCCTCTGATACAAATTGGCTATGGCACAAGCGTCTCTCTCATCTCAACTTCAAGACGCTGAATCAACTCTGCATCAACAATCTTGTCATTGGTCTCCCTGACTTTCGCTATACAAAGGTATCTCTTTGTTCAGCATGTGAGAAAGGAAAACAGACCAGGGCTAGCTTTAAGTCCAAGCAGATTTCCTCCATCAGCTCTCCTCTACAACTTCTCCACATAGATCTCTTTGGACCTGTCAACGTCCAATCCATTGCTGGAAAGAAATATACTCTGGTAATCATTGATGAATATTCCAGATATACTTGGGTGTTCTTTCTTCGATCCAAGAGTGATGCTCCTGAAGAAATCATTTGTTCGTCAGGAAGATGGAAAGGCTCAACAACCTTACTGTTCGATCAATCAGGAGTGACCACGGAACTGAATTCAAAAACAGTACCCTGGAAACCTTCTTCGATCAGAAAGGTATCTCTTAGAACTTCTCATCTGTGAGAACCCTCAGCAAAATGGTGTTGCTGAAAGACGAAACAGAACCCTGATTGAAGCTGCACGATCTATGTTGAGTGAAGCCAACCTTGCCACTCAATTCTGGGCTGAAGCTGTTAACACAGCTTGCTATACCCAGAACAGATCTCTGATAGTAAAGCGCTTCAGAAGAACTCCCTACGAACTCTTTCGTAACAGGAAACCCTCAATCGAACATCTCCATATCTTTGGTTGTGTCTGCTACATCCTAAACAACAAAGATAACCTTGGAAAGTTCGATTCCAAGTCTGATGATGGAATCTTTCTTGGATACTCCTCTATCTCCAAAACTTACCGTGTGTTCAACAAACGAAGACAAGCCATAGAGGAAACGATTCATGTCAAATTTGATGAATCGGGTCCTACCTTTCCTCACCCTCATGAAAATTCTGAAATAAATCAGTGGGCTGACTCTTTCTTTCAAGTCCCTAAAACTCCCATTATTGATCCAACTCCTCAAGACCTT
Organism: Centaurea solstitialis; assembly: GCA_030169165.1. Classification (NCBI taxonomy): domain Eukaryota; kingdom Viridiplantae; phylum Streptophyta; class Magnoliopsida; order Asterales; family Asteraceae; genus Centaurea; species Centaurea solstitialis. Next base: position 27,655,343 of record CM058042.1, on the reverse strand, counting down.
CCTGATGGTTTTGAAGAAAATCCTTTACCACCCACTGAAATACCTACTCCACCTCTCATAAATGCCACTCAATTACTCAAATCACACCAACTGAACCTGATCAATCCACTAACAGTGAAGACTTTTCTCAAACCACTGATAGTGAACTAGCTCCTACCACTCTCCTCCCAGATCCATCAGTAAATGAAGCCTCCACTTCAGGACAGGTGTATCAGCCACCTGCTCTTCGATGGACCAAGGATCATCCCATTGATCAAGTTCTTGGTAATCCCTCCTCTGGCATTAAAACTCGACGCCAATCTGGTAACGTCTGTCTTTACGTTAATTTCATTTCTGAAAATGAACCTAAAGAAATAGATGATGCCTTGCGTGATCCTGCCTGGGTCTCAGCCATGCAGGAGGAGCTAGCAGAGTTCATCAGAAACAATGTCTGGCTTCTCGTCCCTAGGCCTCGAAAACGTACTATCATTGGTTCCAAGTGGATTTTTCGAAATAAGCTTGATGAGATTGGTACGATTATTCGAAACAAGGCTCGCCTTGTGGCTCAGGGATACAGGCAGGAAGAGGGCATTGATTACGATGAAACCTTTGCTCCTGTGGCTAGGCTCGAAGCAATTCGACTTTTCCTAGCTTTTGCAGCACATATGAACTTCAAGGTTTATCAGATGGACATCAAAAATGCCTTTCTGAATGGAAAACTTAATGAAGAATTCTATGTGGCTCAGCCTCCTGGCTTTGTAGATCCTAAGTTCCCTGATCACGTCTACAAGTTGAACAAGGCTCTCTATGGGTTAAAACAGGCTCCTCGTGCCTAGTATGATACCCTGTCAACCTTTCTTCTCTCTAAAGGTTTTGTTCGTGGTAAGATCGATAGCACTTTATTTCTTAAGAAATATCCTAAGCATATCCTTCTTGTCCAGATATATGTCGATGACATTATCTTTGGATCAACCAATCCGAAACTCTGCGAAAAGTTTGAGTTACTCATGAAATCTGAATATAAAATGTCTATGATGGGTGAACTTACATTCTTTTTAGGACTTCAAATCAAGCAATCTGAAAAGGGAATCTTTATCAATCAAGGTAAATATGTACATGAGATGCTGAAAAATTTGATCTCACATCCTGTACACCGATGAAGACTCCAATGGCTCCTCCTCTATCACTTGACAAGGAGTCCAAAGGTAAACCTGTTGATGTGACTCTCTACAGAGGAATGATCGGCTCTCTGCTGTATCTCACAGCTAGTCGCCCTGATATCATGTATTCTACATGTTTATGTGCTCGTTATCAGGCTGAACCCAAAGAATCCCATCTGACCGCTGTAAAGCGGATCTTCAGATATCTGAAGGGAACTCCTAATCTGGGTCTTTGGTACTCCAAGGACTCAGGGTTCGATCTAACAGCTTATTCTGATAGTGACTTTGCAGGATGTAAGATCGACAGGAAAAGCACCACTGGTGGGTGTCACCTACTAGGTGGCAAGTTGGTGAGTTGGACTAGCAAGAATCAGAACTCTGTGTCCACATCAACTGCTGAAGCTGAATATGTTGCAGCAGGAATCTGTTGTGCTCAAGTCTTGTGGCTGAGAAATCAACTTCAGGACTATGACATACAACTTTCTAAAATTCCTATCTACTGTGACAACACTTCAGCGATCGCCATCGCTAACAATCCTGTCTTACACTCCAAGACAAAGCACATTGAAGTGAGATATCACTTCATCAGGGATCATGTGATGAATGGTGATATTGAACTCCATTTTGTCCCTACTGAATATCAGCTCGCTGACCTCTTTACCAAACCACTGGATGTAACGCGTTTTAATATGCTCATCAGTGAACTTGGGATGTTAAATCCTGATGATTGAAGTGTATCAGGATAAACAGTTGTTAAATCCTATAGAATAACTTTTCTCAGGACTCTTTTCTTAACAACTCCTGAATAATACTCTCATCAGGAGATAACTCTATTCAGTACTTACAAAATCTTTGTTCAAAATCCGAATACTGATGATTCTCAGGTAAGTACCTCTGCTCCTGAAACCTTATCGCATTAAATGTGATAAGAGGATTTTCCCAAAACAGTACTTATCTGATAAGTACTCAATTTCAGAAAACTTTCACAAAATGGATTTATCCTGAAAAGGTGTTTTTAAGTTTTCGAATAAAACAAACTTTTCATCTGCACTGACACGTAATGGGACGTTTCCTGTTCCCCACGACGTGTGTCAGGCGCGTGAACGCGCGTAGAACTTCCTTTTTTCATCATTACGTTTGAAATTAGCCGCTCTTTCTCTCTCTCATCCATTTTCTCTCTCCTACCACGAGGTATAAAAACCTCATCGTAATCCATTTCACTCTTTACGCTTACAAACTCTCTCTAAACTGCACTCAAGCAAGAAAAAGCAAGAAAACTTTTACAGTTTCTAATTCACCAAGAACACCAAGAACACACACTCACTACTTCTCCTCAAGAATCAATCGTAAGTGTTACATTCCTTCTTGTTCTTTCACAAACTAAGTTGATCTTTGCTCTAAACAACTTATTTTGATAAACGTTTTTCACAAAAACCTAAGATCACTTCGTTTGATCTTAGCTTTTCCCAAAATCTTCTTAGATTTTTGTTAAAACTGTTTAAATGATTATTCTTATTTCTTTTAAGAAAAATCATCAACTCCTATTTTGATATAATTTCATCAAAATAGAAGTTCTCTTTAATACCAAAACACATTCCTTTTGTGATTTTGGTATCAATCTATTCCAGTATAAAGGATTTCACCACTTTTATGAACATATTCTGTGTTCATTGAAAAGTGAAGAAAAATGCATATTTTGGATTCTTAATCATCCACATATGTTATTTTTGTTTTAACAGGATGGCCTGCTATACTAACGTTCCTTACATCACTCTAGAAAAACGCTTCCAGGCTTCTCATCTAGGCAAACAACTCTACTCACTAGCTACCCGGAAGCCTGACCTGTTGTCATCCCTCAACATGACATCCAGTTCAAGGCCAACAACCTTATTGGCCTGTTCGACATTCCAACAAACAAGGCTTATCTGAAGCCTGCCAGGGACTTTCTTCTCAGCTGTCCCCTGAAGACGGCGTTCACCCTAACCCAAAGCCCAACAAACCTCTGCTTCTCCAGCTGTGGTCAACTGCCACAGTAGCCCAGGAAGGAACTCAAGGGCAAAATGCACGAAGTATCAAGTTCCAGATAAAGGAAGACATCATTTCCTTTGGAATAGGGACCCTGCGGAAACGTCCTCAATTCCCCAAGAAGAAGAAATTTCCTCCTCCTCCTTCCTCTGAAGACGTCATCTCTCTGCTCGACGCTATTGGCTACAAATGGCCTGAGAGGGAAGGTGTCCCTCTCACCAAGACTGCTCCCACTGTCCACAAGACAGGGCTGAACGCTACGTTCTACTACATATGGAACACGTTCGGTCTCTGTCTGACAGGGAAGACGGGGAGCACAGAACAATTCCCCACTGCAATCCAAAACATGGTCTACTCTGCGATCAAAAATCGCAAGTTTGACTATGTTCGCTGCATATGGGATGACATGGTCAAGAAGATCAAGAAAAGAACCGGGTGGTCAACGTCCCCTACACTCGGTTCTTCTCGGTGTTCTGGCACTCCACATGGGTCTGCATACCCAAAGAGGGGAACTTCAACAACTACGCCCTTCGGGCCCAAGTTCCTGGACCAGGTTCTCTCCAAAACCTGACGACGTTCCTCTCTCTGCAGTTCTGGTTATCCCTGAAAACCCGATCTAGAAGCAGAAGAGCAACCCACCTCTCCTCCTGATCAAGGTATGTTTTCTTCCCTCTCATCCAAACCACTCTTCTCTTTCTCTGCATGCTATGTCAGTAGCTAACCCAATACTGACTTCCCCAGCTGCAAACACATTCTTCTGCGCTCCTGAAGCGCCCTCCTCCTTCTGGCTCTACCTCCTCCTCCCAACCTAAACGCGCCAAGCACAAGGCGCAAAAGAAAAAGAAGGCTCCTGCTGCTGGTAAGAAATACTATCTTACCCTGCCTAAACTTTTTAATAGACCTTCCCCTTTATCTAAAACTTCAATACCTGCAGATACTCCTGCTCAGCAACCAAAAACAAGAACCTGAGGTTGTTCCTCGAACACTCAGAGAACGTGGAGGGTAATCGCTCTGATGCCCTCCTCACCTCAGGTAATATTACTAAGCACAATATTGCTATTCCTTCTTCTGAGAAAGCTACTGAGTCTTCTAGTACTCATTTAGCTACTAATTTTACAGGTTCTTTTGGAGCTACTTCTCAGGGACATCCTCAACTTCAGGATGATCCCCTCAACTTCGACGATTCATCTTCACGGACTCTGAGCGCCAGCTGAACGCAGCAGAGCTCAGGCGACAGTCCGTTGAACGACACTCCAGGACGCCAAACTGCCTGCCAACTGCAGGAAGATGCGCACAAGGCCAGTCTCCAGGCCTTGGAGCTGGAATTGCCTCTGCCAAAGCTGCTGTTGCTGCCGCTGAAGCCGCCGCCCACTGCCACTGCTGCTGCTACCGCGCCACTCCGCCGCCAACGGCCGTGACCTGACATCCTTGTCTGGATACTATCCATGACAAGGTCTCCCAGGTGGCTACTTCCTCCACCTCCTTCAGGCGTCAATTGACGACCTGAAGGCTACCGCCCTGCCACCTCTCAACTGCGGTCAACAACACTCCACCTCTCTCACCACTTTCCAAACTACAGTGGTTCAGAGGTTGGATGCTCAAGAGGCAGGGCTCCGCGCTCTCCAGGAGCAGGTGACTGACTCACCATGCCGTCAACGCCATCACAACTGCTCCCCCACCACACCAGCGTTCACCAACGCGACAGGGACATTTACATCCCTGATCACCTCTCCTTCATCATCCGCCAAACTACAAACCGACATGGCCTCTCTCCTTCAGAGGTGTTTTCAACAGCCGCCCTGGCTCAGGCACCTGTTGAGGGGGAGAGACACCTCTGCAGCGAGACCATTCCGTTTATTCCCCCTCCACCAATGGAGAACAAATGAACAGGGGGAACGAACTGAGGATGATGATGAAGATGATGATGATGATGAGAAGACGACGACTTCATCGTCGAGAAGATCCCTGCAACAACGCCCACTCCAGGGCCTGCACAGTCTCAGGGGAGAACCCCGGTGCACCTGGTATGTTACCTCCACCATCCTCTCCCTCATCTTCTGATAACCTCCCCATATCTTCTCTTCTTAAATCTAAACCTACCCCTGAAACCATTACCATTACTGACACCTCCTTAGAAGACTCACCCTTAAACAACCTACAAATGGTTATCTACCAACCACCCAAACAACCTACCCCTGAACCAACACCTCAACCTACTCCTGAACCTACCCCTGAACCTGAAAACCAATCCGACTTTGAATTTCAGGATGTTAACTTTGGTTCTGTCACTGGTGAGATTGTTCGCCTTATGGAGAATAGTCCATCAGAACGGACACGAGCCGAACTGAGCAGAATGACATTCAGAGTAACTTCCTTAAACCATGAACCCACTCCTTCAAACCCAACCCGCTTTAACTCTGAAGCTTCTTCCTCCAGAACCCCTGAAATCCGAGCCCCTCCTGAGACTATATGCCTATCGTCAAATGATGAATTCATCTCTGATGATTTCTCCACTCCTGCTTCTTCTCCTAGATCTCCTCCCTCTAATTCTCCACGTTCTGAAGGAGAGAATTACCCTGACAATTCTGCTGTTGTGAACAGGGATGGGCGTTTAGACGCCGTGATAGAGCGACTCGAGAGTACAAGAGTAAAAATTCCTCTTCGTACCTCTTGGGACTCCGAGTTCGCCTATCTATCACAGGAGGAGTACGACCTCGCTCTACAGGCTCAGGAGGAACATAATAAGAAGCGAAAGGAAGCCTTCCTTTCCGCTCAAGCCGCAAGACGGCTCGCGTCTGATTTTGTTGATGAAGATGACGAAATAAGTGCTGATCCTTTACTAGCACAGAAGGCCGCACTGAAGGTCTTCAACAGAAATGCAGAGGAACAGGCTGAAGAAGTAAACTCAGAGCTTGACTGGTGCCGAGATCGTCTACATCTCAGGAAACATGGTGCTGCTATCTCAGGAATCCATCTTAGCCGAACGCGCGGCAAGAAAGCAAAAACCTGGATCACCGTCAAACGCTCAGGAGTTAAGGATGTGCAACACACTCTTGACAAGTTGGACATATACAACTTGTCAGAGTGGAATGAAATTAGAAGCCTACTTCCAAAAGCCAACATAAACTACAGGGCTGAAGTAGAAGAAGTCATAAATGGACTTATAGCACGCATCAGAAGAACAACCGAAATTCCTGATGACTTACTCCAACCTTCTTCAGCACTGCCTCAGCCTCCTGTTCGAAGATCAGCAGGCACTTCAACAAGGAGACCTACTCCCTGCATGCCCAGGACTGTTATCAAGCCACTGGATCTCTCGATGCTTGATCTTTCTTTTCCCTCAGGAGTCTCTCTCTCTGAAGGTCAAGTCATCAGAGAACCTGTTCATGGCATTTGTGTAAGCGACAACTCCAAAATCCTTCGCTTTCAGCGCTTCAGTGAGCTACACAAAGCTCCCTATGAACACTTGGTATCAGTTCTCTTTATCGCACAAAAAGAAAAGAAAAACAAAGACAATAAAGAAATCATTCGTACTGTCAGAGCTATCCTCGATCATAGAATCGCCTTCAGTGATACTCCTGTTCCCATTCAAGTCAAGACTGAAGTAGTTAGTGAAGACTCTGATAGTTAGGAATTTTTGTAATTTTTCTTTCAGTACTTCATTTATGTACTCATGTATTTTCTTTACTCTTGTAACCTTATTAAGATTAATGAAAATGCAATTCAGTGCATTGTACTTTATTCCATCATAGTACTGAAAAAGATCCCTCAAAACAGCAAATGGGACATGTACCTTTATGAGTTCTATTTCCTACTGTTTCATCTAGACTTAGAAATTTTTTTTCTTCCTAGACATAGACAATTTCTCCATTGTCTTATCATTATCATTTAGGGGGAGATTGTTGATCCAGCTCTCCTAAGACCTGATGAAATGATAATGATCCTGCTACTTTACTTAGTGAATAGGTTTTTACTTCTGTTATAGCTTGAGGAATTATCACTGAGTCTGTTCAGTGTTATTCCATGTTACTTATGCTGTAACTTATTTTTATAATCATCAGAATCAGGATCAGGAGATGAACGAGCCTATTCTGCAGTCTACTGATCCTGACCACCGAAGTGAAGACCTCCTGAAGACATCAAGATCATACTCAAAGAACCATCAGCGACGTCGAATAATTAGCTGATGACAGGACCAGCATGCTCGTGATCTGAAGACAGAACTCAGTGATAGCAGGCTGCTCAATATCGTATGACATCCTGAAGACTCATCAGGATACAAGTGACCCTGAACAACATCAGTAACAGGACTCTACTCACTGATCAGTATCCTGATCCTGAAGGATTAGTGTAATGTCTTAATCTAATGCACAAAAGGATTATCCGCCTTTACTGACACAAAAGTACATAAGGACAATCTCTTTACTGTTCCCTCCGTACTTATCAGACCTCAAGGCAACTGTTTACTCACATCCTCTTTTGCACACCATGCAAAGAGTATTTGTTTATAGTAAATAGTACAAAGGACCACTTACATTGTGACACGTACACAAAAGTGAGTCTGCATGCATTTAATGCATTGGGTATAAATAGGACTTGAAGAGATGTTCTCCATACATCTTCTTCATCCTAAAAATACCCTAATCCTTTCTTTCTTATTCCCTCTATCTTCTTTCTTTTCTTATCTTCCCACTTTAGTGCATAGTGAAAGAAAGCTTAGATTGTTTAGTTTAGACTTATTGTCTTTTCTATTTTCGCAACAATCTGTAAATTCATATTGTTAATATAACAAAGAATTTAAAAGTGAAATTTTGTGTGATTATATTCAACCCCCCCTTTCTATATTCCCATACACAATCCTTACTTGAAGGTCACCTCATTGGGACCAACACTTTCTTTGACCACTTTGACTTTGCCTTTGTCTTCACTTTGAGCACCAACTTGTGATCTCAGATACAATCCGATTTTGCATCCAACAATCTCCCCCTTTGGATTCAAGATCACAAAAAGAATTAGGCAAATGTCTTCAAGAAAGCAACAACACTTTGAACACCAAAATTAAGCTTTCTTGAACAATAAGCTTCGGTAATAATCTTCAAGAATCATCCAACTTGACACAAGAAGCTTTAACAAACGAAGAATCTTCAACCAATCTTCAAACATCAATACTTGGAATATTCTGATCATCTTGAAGTATCTTGTAATTATCTCTCGACTTCCTCAAAGAATCTTCAAGAATCATTTCTCGACTTTACATTTCGTATCCATCTCCCCAAAGTATCTTCAAAAACATTTCTCGACTTTACATTTCTATACCATCTCCCCCTTTTTGATGAAATATGGAATAATCATCAAAACTACAGAAATGTATGATCAGATAACGCGTCTCGTAAAGATACAAACATATGAACAAACCACCAAGGAAATCAAAAACCATCTCACATAACCATCTCCGCCATGTTACTCCAGAATTCCCCTTATTACTCCAAAGAAATACCGTCAATTCCATAAAGTAATCCGAATCTTTTCAAATTCAGAATGAAGTGGGAAAATCCTGAAACAACACATGAATCAGTTGGAATGCCTGTGAGAAGCACAAAGCAACTCAGTACAACAAATGCACTATATAAAGAGCTTTAGTGATGATCACTCCCCAGGGCTTCCGTTCAATCATCGCAAATACTAAAAGTATCACTATGAACGTTTCGACAAAGAAACAAATTCCTTGTGTGTATTTGTGATGAAAGAAAATAGCATCAAGTGCTTTCATAAGGCTCAAAATGTGAAAACATTTCACGACTCGATGTGTAGAAATGAAGTTCGAAGGCAGGGCAGCTTCCTTCTGTTTCAATATCGATTTTCCAAATGAAAACCTGATAGAGTATGTGCTGCGTCCCCGTGATGAATGAAACATCTCCTTGTTAAGAAGGAAATGAGTAGCTAGTGGGGTAAAAAACAAGAGTCGGCATTAAGCTTTGCCTTATTTCAATATCGGTCACCAAAGAACGTGCACCAATAGATTATGTGGTTACCCGGCTTAGAAGTGGTTGGTGCAGAGTTTTATGTTTCTTTTAACTCTGGTCTCACACCCTCCAATTCTTTTAAAATCCTCACTTCTAACCAATCTCTCATATAATATTTTTCCGCTCAATCACTATGAGAATAACTCGACCACCTGAGTTATCTCCCCCACTCTTTGATGGAGACCCCTCACTCATTTCTCAAGGATAACTTCTTGGGTAGGATTGCCGGTTCTGGAAATCCATAGAAGTTCTATTAAGCTCACACATCCCATGAAATAAGTTTCCTAAACATGAAAGTATAATGATTCAGCGGGTGAATCAATGAGCCAAGATGAAGCATGCTCGAACAAATATATATGAACAATATAAGAGCATAAGAATTTTGTCAAACAAGTATAAGAAATGAAGAACATGAATGATGTAAACTTGTTTGAGAAAACTGATTCATCATATGATGTGAGATATATTCTTGAAAAACTGTGGTTCACAACAAAATGATGTTATCTATATGAACGAGATATAGATATAACATTGAAGAACGTATCCAGTCAAAGAAACAATCAAGTACAATGAGGAAATATCAAGCGAGTGTATTACCACCGAAAAATATGAGCATATAGAGACGTGGTAATAACGAAGACAAAAGAAGCAAAACCGGTGTGTATGAATACTTGAAAAGTATATGAAAAGATAATACGCAAGAATTAGTCTTTGGAAACACACGGTTAGAAAATATCCGTCAACTCATCATGATATGAAAACATTTAAAATCACACTTCTAATTCGAAAAATCACTTGAGAATCGAGAAGTGAGTTTGAACATTTAGAAACATTTTTCATACCTGAAAGTTGTTCAGCTTTCAAATATGTAAGTATAAAAGCTTATTTGAACTCTCCCCCTAAAAATAATATCACTTTGAAGAACTCCCCCTCAAATGGATAATCTGCAAAACAAAGTAAAAATTGGTATTCATTGAAAATGAATCCTTAGATGTTAGTCAGATAGTATCCAATCCAGAATAATTAAGCAACTCCCCCTTAAATTAAGATGCATAACAGATTTAAGTAGGACTAAGCATGCCAAGCTTGCTAACCAAAAAGTTAAAACGCTTTTCATCTAAAGGTTTAGTGAAAAGGTCAGCAAGTTGGAAATCTGTTTGAACAAAGAACATTTCGATATTACCTTTTTCCACATGATCTTTGATAAAATGATAACGAATGTCAATGTGTTTGGTCTTTGAATGTTGAACCAGATTTGACGTTATCGCAATGGCGCTTTCCGAATCACAGTAGATAGGGACTCTCTTCAACTTGTATCCATAGTCTAGTAGTTGTGTCTTCATCCAAAGCACTTGCGAACAACAACTTGCCGCAGCCACATATTCTGCTTCGGCCGTAGAAGTGGAGACGCAATTTTGCTTCTTCGAAGTCCAACTAACAAGTTTATCACCTAAAAACTAACACGATCCAGAAGTGCTTTTCCTATCCAGTTTACAACCACCATAATCTGCATCTGTGAAAGATATTAGCTCAAAACTAGAATCTTTCGGATACCAAAGGCCCAACTCGGGTGTGCCTTTGAGATACCGTAAGATCCTTTTGACTGCCGCAAGGTGAGACTCTTTAGGATTAGCTTGAAACCTAGCACAAAAACATGTGGCGAACATAATGTACGGTCTAGTCGCAGTAAGGTACAAAAGAGAACCAATCATGCTTCTGTAAATCTTTTGATCAACAGCTTTACTAGCTAAATCAGGACCCAAAAGATTTCCAGTTGGCATTGGTGTTTTAATTGGAGAACAATCAGTCATTTGAAACTTTTTCAACATATCTTTAATATATTTTGACTGATTTATAAAGATGCCATCAGGGTTTTGTTTGACTTGAATTCCTAAAAAGAAATTCAATTCACCCATCATGCTCATTTCAAACTCTGTCTCCATGATTTTAGAAAATTTTGTACACAACTCAGGATTAGTAGAACCGAAAATAATGTCGTCAACATAAATTTGAACTAAAAGCAAGTCATCACCTTCTTTCTTCAGAAAAAGAGTAGTATCAATCGTACCTCGTTTGAATCCTTTGGATAAGAGATGATTAGTTAGAGTTTCATACCATGATCTTGGAGCTTGTTTTAAGCCATACAATGCTTTGTCCAAGATGCATACATGATCAGGAAAATCTGGATCGACGAACCCTTCAAGTTGCTCTGTATAGACCTCTTCATGCAAGACTCCATTCAAGAACGCAGATTTCACATCCATTTGAAATACCTTGATGTTCTTGTGAGCTGCATAAGCTAGAAAGATTCGAATTGCCTCGATCCTTGCTACCGGTGCAAAAGTCTCATCATAGTCAATACCTTCTTGTTGAGAGTAACCTTTAGCAACCAATCGCGCTTTGTTTCTGACAATCACTCCGGATTCATCTTTCTTATTTCTGAAGATCCACTTGGTTTGAATGATTGATTTATCTTGCGGTCTCGGAACCAAGCGATACACTTTGTTTCTTTTGAATTGTAGAAGCTCTTCTTGCATTGCTAAAAGCCAATCAGAATCTTCTAATGCTTGAGAGACATTCTTTGGTTCAATTACGCTCAAGAAACTTTTGTATAAGCAGTAATTTGCAGATGCGGATCGCGTTTTAACACCATCTTTGACATCACCAATCACATTGTAGAGTGGATGTGCTCTTGTCCATTTCAACTGAGCAGGAAGAATTGCAAGATCATCTAGATTGTTCTGACTATCATTTTCATCAATGATTGCAGGAATCTCTGATTGATCATCAGGGGTTTACTCTGATTGCTCAACACTTGGAACTGGAATAGCCTGATCAGAGTTAGAAGTAGAACAAACATTCTCCGATGGTCTAGAATCATTTACACTCGAAGGTTCTGGGACATCGTGAATATCAACTCTTGGATTTCTGGAAAGAATGAGATCTTCATTATCTGCACAAATATCCAGAAAAGCATCCATAAACAGTAAATCGAGTTCTGAACTATTTGGATCAGTAATAGAATCAGAAGTCGTAGTAGAAGCTTGACTATGAATTCCGAGTTCTGAACTGCTATGTTCAGAAGTCATAGACACGGTTTCATCAAAGGTCATATAAACGGTTTCCATAACCATCTTGGTTCTTTTGTTGTAGACCCGAAAAGTCTTCGACGTTAGCGAATATCCAAGAAAGTATCCCTCGTCGGCTTTCTTGTCAAACTTACCAAGATTGTCACGGTTATTGAGAATGTAGCACCTACAACCAAAAACATGAAAAAATTTGACATTAGGAACTCTTTGGTTGATTATATGATAAGGAGTTTTCTTGAAGCGCTTATTGATGATGGTTCGATTTTGTGTAAAACAAGCCGTTGAAACAGCTTCGGCCCAAAAGGTAAGAGGTAATCCGGAGTAAGCTAGCATCGTTCGTGCCGCTTCCACTAAGGTTCGGTTTCTTCTTTCTACAACTCCATTTTGTTGTGGAGTATAAGCACCTGAAAAATTATGAGAAATACCAACAGATGTTAGATAAGCATCTAAAGTAGCATTTTTAAATTCAGTGCCATTATCACTCCTAATCTTTCGAACTGGAAGTTGTAAAAGAACTTGGATCCTCTTGATAAACTTTATGATCAACTCGGGAGCTTCAGATTTCATTCTCAGAAATTCTAGCCACGTGTACCGTGAGTATTCATCAACCATAACTAGAATGTACTTCTTTCCACTAATTGATTGAATTCTCATCGGTCCACATAAGTCCATGTGGAGCATTTCAAGTGGTGATTGACATGAAGATTCTGTCTTTGACTTGTGAGAACTTCTCTTCATCTTTCCCATTTGACAAGCCGGACATAAAGAATCTCTATCAAATGTCAACTTTGGAAGACCTTTCACCAATCCACCATTAACTAGTTTGCTAATATCTGAGAAATTTTGATGAGAAAATCTTCTATGCCATAGCCAACTTTCGCCTTTTGTTGCCTTTGTAAACAAACAAACTGGTATCGAAGAATCTATCACCGGAAAGTCAACCACATAGAGATTGTAAAACCTTCTCCCTTCAAAAATCTCAACACCATCACTATTAATGATAAGACAGTTAATGATGGAAAATAGAACAATGTTATAACCATCACAAAACTGACTTGCACTAAAAACATTATGACTTAACCCCTCAACATAAAGTACCTTCTTTATGGATACCTTACCATTTGTAAGAATGCCGTAACCTTTGATGACACCGGTCGTCTTATTCCCAAAACTAACCGTTCCGCCTGGTCGTTTCACATAATTGTGCAACAACTCCTTGTAGCCAGTCATATGTCTTGAACAACCGGAATCGACATACCACTGATAACACCAAAATTATACATGTTTTGGTTGCACGTAATTGTATGACTTTACCCCATTTCTCACCTGTTTATGATCACTTCATGCACTAAATGAGCTTATTATCGTTTATGAAGGATTTGGAGGCCGTGGAACGGAAAAGTACGAAAAAGGCGAGAAAACGTGAAAAATGCACAAAGTCAACACAGTAGGCACTTGGCGATCGCGAGATTCTCAATCTGGCGCCGCCAGATTCGACTGATTTGAAAATTAGGGTTGACTTAAGCATCTGGCGTCGCCAAACCTGCAGTCTGGCGATCGCCAGATGACCCCTGGACGTTTTTCTTTAAATACCAGCCTCCCCCTTCAGTTCCGGACAGCCCAAGAGACACGGTTTCGTAGGCAGTTTGAGTCGGGTTACACTAGAAACGATACGGAGAGTCCGAATCGTTTTTCTTTAAATATCATCCGTCGTTGTATTGTCGGTATCATGTCGATGTCTACTATTGTTTTTGTTTTCATTATGATTAGTGAGTAGTTTTAGTAGTAGTGCTTGTCATGGTCGATGAACCTTTATGGATGATACTTTTGTGATTAATGTTTACTGGTTTGTTTTGATTAATTGAATGTTTATTATGGTTCTTTTCTGATTGATAGTGTTTTGGCAATTTGAATTCAATTGGTTGGGTGTATTTGTTAGACCAAAGCAGATAGACTCCGAAAGGATAATCAACCTACCTTAGCCTGACCTTGGACCAACAGGTTGTGTTAAGAGGTTACTTGGACCGAGAGTGACAAGATAGTAGAAGAGCCATTGCAATATTAATTAGGACTGGTTTACCGATTCTAGATTGTGGACCAAACGATTTAGGATTGGAATTAGGAGGATCGTATCCTAGTTTCTAACCATAATATTCACATGTTAGGGTGTCCCAGACTTAAATTCCTACAATAGTCAAAACAACCAAACCTTCGACCTATTCATATCATCCATTTTGGGGATTCACTCTATCATGATAAGTACTGCTGTTTTTCTTTAATATAATCTTAAATCAGTATTTTAATTGCTTTCTTAGTTTTTACTTAGTTAATTGTCTTTTTAAGTAGTCAAACCTTTCTCATACAAAACCCCCCCTTTAGGTTAATTAAACAAATTCAGACTTTAGTCTACGATAACTTGACTGTTCCTAGTGGTAGATACGATACCTGGACTTTCCTACACTATATTACTCACGATCAGGTACGCTTGCCTGTATATGTGGTAAGACAGTGGCTAGGCATTAGAGGTTAAAACTTGTTACGCTTTTTATATACGATAATTACCGCATCAAGTTTTTGGCGCCGTTGCCGGGGAACTGTAGTTGTTAGACTTTAGTCTTAGTTAGTTTTGTTAATCGATCCTTGTGAGGGATTCTGTCTCTTGCAAGTTTTTCGCTTTCTAGTTTAGTTCATTATTTTTATTTTTATCTCTTTGTTTCCCGCAAGTTGCCCGTAACCGTTTGTTGTGATTTCAGTCACGGCAGACTTGTTAGAGCCATTTGAGGAGCCGGAGAGAGAGTTCAGAAAAAGAAACAAAAAGAAGTCAAAAGCAAACAAAGTTCGCCCGAGAACTTTGATTTTTGAGATGGGAGACGAGGCACCGATGTGGACCGCCAGGAGAGCCGCTCCAACTGTACCCACCAATCCGATCACGAAGCCGAACCTGAACAAGGAAATCCCGGGGAAGCTCCTACACATGATCAAGGACCTTACCTTCGACGGGAAAAACGATAGCAATCCTATCGTTCACATGGAAAATTTCGTGGATATTTGTGATCTGTTCAAAACAGAGGCAGACCGGGATGATGCAATTCGTCTTCGGGTCTTTCCTCTAACGCTTACCGGAGAAGCTAGGGCTTGGTTGCGATCCTTAGAGCCGAGTTCAATCACTACTTGGGAAGGACTTCATTCAAAGTTCCTTTCCCGATTCTTTCCACCATCCAAAATCGATAAATTGAGAGCCGAGATCCGATCCTTCCAACAACAAGACGGGGAGACTATATTCGAAGCTTGGGAACGTTTTAAGCACCTCCTAAACTCGTGCCCGAGTCACGAGTTGAATAAGAGTGAACAGGTTCAAACTTTCTATAGTGGACTTCCTTATTCTTCACGAGCTACTTTGGATTCATCTGCAGGTGGTGTCTTCATGTACAAGACGCCAACGGAAGGTTACAAGCTCCTCGAAGACATGCTCATACATAATATAGATTGGAGGACGGACAAACGTTTGCAAATCCCGAGGATGGCTGGAAAGATCTCAACCGACTTCGATCCATCCGATGAATTAGCCGCTATGAAAAACCAACAGGTAAAGTTTGAACGCAAAATCGAGGTACTTATTAAATCTGTTCATGCTTTGTAGGTTGGATGCGAGGAGTGCCATGGACCACACATGACAAAGGATTGCCCGAACAGACCAATGATGACACCCGAGGAGGTGAACTATATCAACCGAGGCGATTACCAAGGGAGGTGGAACAACAACCGCAATTTCATCCCTAGACCTCCCGGTTTCTTTGCACCAACTCAACAGAACCAAAGACCGGATGGAGAGCCACGTGTTTCTATCGAAGATCGGATTATCCAATTCATGGATGCGCAAAAGAAGCTAAACGATGAAGTAGGTTCATACCTACGTAATCACCAAAGCACTATCCAGAATTTGGAATTGCAGGTTGGACGTGTTTCGCAAATGCTAAGTGAAAGGACGCAAGGAGAATTGCCGACGCAAACACAAGTCAACCCGAAGGTGGAGAATGTGAAGCCGATGCTCATGATAACCGGAGAACCGTCAAAGAAGAAGTGGACGAACATCTACACAAAGAAGTACGTGGAAACAGAGAGTGAAAGTGAGCCCGATTATGCCACGGATTACGATTCGGAGGGGTTCACCGTGTCATTCGAACACCTAAGACTCAAGGTACCCGAAGCTTCAAGTGATGATGATGAGGAGGAAGATGGAAAGCAAGGCGGATACACGGAATTCGTGATCCCAAAGAAAGAAGATAAAGGCAAGGAGAAAGAAAAGGAGAAAGAGAAGGAGAAAGCACCGGAGGATGATCTCATCTACATTGCACCAATCAAGCATGATCCAGGGAGTTATAACTTACCTATTTCTTGTCATAAATTTAGTGGTCTTGCTTTGGTAGATTCAGGTGCCGCTCTTAATATGATGCCTGTTGGTTATTGCATGAAAATGGGAGTCAAGAAGATCATGCCAACAAACTATCAATACCGAGGAGTGAACGCTTACATGACAACACCGTTAGGAATAGCGGATGGAGTCCCGATTCGCATTGGCAAATTTGTTTACTATACGGACTTCATCATAGCTAACCTTCCACAAAACACGGAGATTCCGATTATCCTCGGGAGATCTTTCTTGCACACCGCCCAAGTAAATACCGATATGCGAAATCAAGTCACGAGCTTAGGCTATGGAGACAATCGGATTTACTTTGATCCTAACGGAGAGCCGGTTAGACACCTCGATGAACCATACGAAGATCCTTCTCTGGCCTACAACAAGAACACGAACCGCCCGTTACTCCCACATGAGCATGGAAAGAAGACGGAGGATTATCCGAACCCGATGCGTAAAAAGGAGCAATCAACCAATGAACCGGGATCCTCCAAGAAAGATCACAGGAAGAAGAGGGGCTCGTCATCCCGACGTGCCAAGAAATGAGCCGAAACTGGGGTCGAGCTCTAGACCCGTCCAAAAATGAAGCGCTTCTCGGGAGGCAACCCGAGCTTTTTGATTTTCTTTCGTTTTTAATGATTTGCGTGTGTGTTTTTATTAATGTTTTCGTTTGATATTGCTTAGGTAACCATACGGAGGGGATAAAAACCAAATTCGAGCGAAATCGGAGTGCGATGCAAATTTTCAGAAGTTGGAAACAGTAAGCATTTCGCGATCGCCAGATTCCAAATCTGGCGACGCGAAGTTGATAGGCCACGGTAACAGAAAAAAAATTTCGAACCTCGCGACGCGAATAGAGCCGTTTGGCGACGCCAAAATTTTAAAAACTAGGGTATTTTTGAAAACTGCCCGTTTCGCGACGCGAAACCCTGGGTTTCGCGACGCGAAACCCTGGGTTTCGCGACGCGAAGTCGGGACAGACGGGTTTTTAACCCTCTTTTCTCACTTTTTCACTTCACCACAACCCTAATTTCTCTTAGGCACCGCTAAACTCTCTCACGTTCTTGCGAGATTCGACTTTCTTGAGCTTCAATTTCATCAATTTCCATGGCTAAGGTATGTTTCCCAACTTCAATTTCGTAAGAATAGCTTGAATTGGTAAGTGGAGATCTTGTTTGGACCATCAATGGTGTTTGTTTGCTTAAATTGAATTAGACCTTGTTTTTGAATCACCATTGATTGATTGATGCTTATGAGTTGATGCATGCCCGATTTTATGATTAAAGCTTCATGTTAGCATGCTTTGTGTTTATTTAATCTAGTGATTGTGGTTAAATGATAAGTGTGGGGATTTTGAGAACACCAAAATCCCCCATTCCATCCTTGTTAGCTAGATTTATTGTATGGAGGTTGGACTAAAAGTTCAAGTGTGGGGATGCTACACATCCCCATTGTTCTTGTTTTATCATGCATATAGTTGGTAATTGAACTTGTTAGTCGTGTAGATTTTGTCTCGTTAGAATTTTTGAATGTGAATGAACCTTGTCTTGCGTTTATGGATTGATATCTTTCTAAAACAATGGTATTTGGATTTTGTAGAGACAAAGAACCCACTCGTCTACAACCGCCGTAGCTAACTTTCATGCACCGGATGGAAGTCATGTTTTCACCTCCTTTGCAAATGACCCAACGTTGAATGGCCCAAAGAGGGAGGAGTACCGGGATACCGTCAACCGACTTCTCCCCCGCCAAGTGCTTATGCCAAAGAGAGTCGATTGGGATCTTCTTGGATCGATGGGTGTCGAGAATGACATAAAAGCAATTTTGGAAAAGCACGCATACGATGAGGATGGCAATGAGTATTACATATGCCATGCATGGGAGCGAGTTTTCGATGTTGCCGAGACCCTCTACCGAGAGCTTATCGTGGAGTTTGTGGCCACGTTTCGTTTCGATGCGATCAAGTCTCTTGGGGAATTTCATCAAACGTGCATGACGTTCCGACTTGGTGGCATTTGGAGGTCTCTATCTTTGATCGACTTTGCTCTTGCCTTGGGGATATACACCCAATCGGATGTTGATGCTCCCGGATTTGAGGAGTATATGTGGGCGACTACGAAGAGACCCGATGGTTTTGATCCTCAATTGGCCTGGGCAGCTCTAGGTGACGGTGATTATCATGGTAACTGTTTAGGTGAAATTTTATCATCGAACGATTGAAGGATTAGAATCGTAAGATATCTTCCAGGATGATATTCCTGTATTAAGATAAGGTCCTGAAGTAAAGATATAACTACCATCAAACAAAGACAAGTGGTCATCGAAGATAATTGTGCGATATCATCATATGATCGTACGATTAAACTAACAATATACATATACAAGTTTGCTCTTATTACAGGAAAGCTTATCCAAGATAACCACGAAGCATAGCCATCGTCCATCGAGGTCAAATCCAACCGTTTGAACAAGATACGCTTTTCATTAAAGGACCTGAACGTTATGATCGTGAAACCAGCGCCAGTTATAGCCGTTGCATTTATGGCTCAATAATGAACGAACGGTTACAAGTTCAACAGCTATAAAAGAGATTCAAGATTATACACGAGGGACATCTGATTCTGGGAGAGAAATAGCAATACCGACATTATTATCTGTATTTACATTCGATAGTGTTCATTTCCTAACTGTAATCGTACGATATCACTGTAACATCGAGGATATCACCCCCTTATTGGTGATCAATAGTGCAACGTCGACTATTCTATTTAGTCGGCCGCAGGTTTTTTCCTCGATTTTGAGGTTTTTCCTGCGTCATCAATCTTTCTGTCTATTTATTTTCATTTATTGCACGTTTTATCGAACGAGAATCCTTTCTTTTGACGATTTTGCCTCACGATATCTTACGATAATAAGTTAAGTAAATTTTTACATAAACAGTTTGGCGCCCACCGTGGGGCCCATTTTGAGAAAATCTTGTTCGATAAGGCGTCAGTTTACTAACCTATTTCTTCGAGCTTCTTTGTGAACTAAGTGCAGAAAAATGTCGAACGGTTCTCAACCAACCTTGCAACAACAATTGGCAGCAGCACAAGAACAAATCCAACGGTTGAATGAGCAGAATTTACAAATGAATGGTGAACTGTCTAGATTGAGAGCATCGAATCCACAAATTTCTCACACTCCAGTTTCCATTCATCAACCAAGGCCACTCTTCCCTCAAAATCAACCCCATGTTACCCAACAACCATTCGTCCAGCCACAAATACCACAACCTTTTATCCAACCGCAAGTGTCACAAGTTAGCTTACCACCACCACCTTCAGTCGACAACCTACGTCCTATCTTCCCTCCATTATCATCAGGTCCTTACCCAGGAACAACCACGTTCACTTACAACCAACCTCAAGCAGGACCTTGTCCCTTTGTACCTTTTCCAGAACCTATATCGCACGTTCCCACTGCAGCTACCCCCATAACTCATATTCCAAACCTATCGAACGTTCCAGGAACCTCCAATAATCCACCTATCGCTGACATCGTGGATGTTCGATTGAAAATGCTAGAAGAACAAAACAAAGCAATGCTTGCATTGTTAACCAAACTTCCTAGAGCTGCCGTACCCATCGAAGTTGAACCTAAAACTGGATTCCAAGCCTCTCCCTATATTGATGAGATTGCTCTCGTTGATATTCCCAAAAAATATAATATCCCAGCCTTCACACCAAAATACTCTGGAATCACTGATCCTGTGGAACACATCGCACAATACAAGCAACTAGTGTGGACAGTTCCTATTCCGACCCAGTTTCAAGAAATTTGTATGTGCAAAGGCTTTGGATCGACACTTACCGGAGCTGCGTTGCAGTGGTTAATCAATTTGAAACCCAAAAGCATCGCATCATGGTCTGAATTAGTAAACAAGTTTACTCGGCAGTTTGCAAGCAGTCGCAAGATGGAGAAACAAACAAGCGATCTCTACTATGTTGTGCAAAAAACAGGTGAAACCATTCGTGATTATTTTAACAGGTTCAATGGGGAGATGATCGAAGTTAAAAACTGCGACGTGCGGACGGCGATCGAAGCATACAAACGTGGATTAGATACATCCTCGGAGTTATACACAGATCTAACGAAGTATCCACCAGAAAACTTCGATGATGTACGAGCTCGTACGTTGGCCCACATGAGGATCGAAGATGACGCGATCTTCCGGCGTAAACACTCGAACGAAAAGAAGAATCTTGGAGCACAGAAACACGATTTCAAACCTAAACGAGTAAACAAGATTGATAATTCCCGACGCGATCAGAATAAACGTTCGAACCAAGGTACAGGTAAAGTAAGATATCCAGATTTGTCAACTTACCATTTTGCAGGTACAACGAAAGACTTGGTGGATTCTCTACGGAACATGGAAGTTAACGTACGATGGCCCAAAAAACCAGAGAATCCTAGCAAGTACAAAGATCAAACAAAATGGTGCGACTTCCACAACGACCACGGACACAATACAGATGATTGTATTAGCTTGAAGAAGGAGATCGCGTACCTCAAATCGAACGGACATCTTAAAGATCTTCTTGATGATAGCTCGAAAAGACCAACATCACCAGTTCCAACGAAGGTGGTAAACTGTATTACAGGAGGATCAGACGTGTGCGGTCTTACCTATTCCGCAGCAAAAAGACACGCACGTGAAGGGCCCGAAGGACATCCCATCCCAAATGAATCCAGATCTACAGACGATAAAGAACTCGATGCAACGAAGATATCGTTCGACATCGAAGATATGACAGATGCTCATCAAAAACACCACGATGCTTTGGTCATTCAATTAACCATTGGTAATTGTTTAACCAAAAGGGTGTTGATCGATGGAGGCAGCTCAGCAAACGTGATATTCGCAGAAACACTCAAGATCATGGGTATCGATCGATCCAGCATTGTACGACGAACAACAACGTTAATCGGATTCAACGGAGATGCAACCAATACGCTTGGAGAGATTGTACTACCAGTCTTCGCTAAAGGCATAAACAAACAAACCAAGTTCAACGTCATCGATTGCCCTTCCGCCTACAGCGCTATACTCGGAAGACCTTGGATCCACGATATGAAGGCCGTGCCATCAACGTACCACCAGAAGATCAAATTTCCATCTCCATGGGGCGTACAAGAGATCATAAGTGAAAAGAAAATCGCAAGGGAGTGCTACAAGATTACGATGAAGGCCAAGCCACACGATATCTAGCAATTACAGAGCCAGGATGGAATACGATCGTACGATGAACTCCAGTTGGAAGAAGTCGTGCTAGATCCTAAACATCCTGATCGTAAGGTCTTCATAGGTGCAACTCTAACCCCCGATATAAAAAATAGTATAATTTCTTTTTTGCAGGAACATTCGGACTGTTTTGCGTGGTCACACGAGGATATGGTGGGGATAGATCCCAACATCATATCGCACAAGTTGAACGTGGATCCCACGTTTAAACCCGTTAAGCAAAAAAGACGCAAGTTTGCACCAGAACGCAACAAGGTAATCAACGAAGAGGTGGACAATTTACTCAAAACGGGGAAGATTCGAGAAGTAAAGTATCCAGATTGGCTCGCTAACGTAGTGGTAGTACAAAAGAAGAACGGAAAGTGGCGAGTATGCATCGACTTCACAGACTTGAACAAAGCTTGCCCGAAGGATCCATTTCCTTTGCCACATATCGATGCAATGGTCGATGCAACAGCGGGACACGAGTTGCTGACATTTATGGACGCTTATTCAGGATACAATCAGATTCTAATGCACAAGGACGATCAAGAGAAGACCGCGTTTATGACTGATAAAGGCATTTACTGCTACAAAGTAATGCCATTTGGTCTTAAAAACGCTGGATCAACTTATCAAAGATTAGTGAACAAGATGTTCAAAAAACACCTTGGACGTACGATGGAAGTATATATCGATGATATGCTCGTAAAGTCAGAACGATCGCACGATCATATTCAACATCTGAAGCAATCGTTCGATATACTACGGGAGTACAAGATGAAGCTCAATCCAACCAAATGCTCTTTCGGAGTACGTGCAGGCAAATTCCTTGGATATATGGTTACACGACGAGGGATTGAAGCAAGCCCGAAACAGATCAAGGCAATCCTAGATATTCAATCACCAAGAAATGTAAAAGAAGTACAAAAGCTTACCGGACGAGTGGCAGCCTTAAATAGATTCATATCAAGATCATCTGATAAGTGTCACTTGTTCTACAACGTGCTTCGAAAGAACAAAGGCTTCGATTGGACTGAGGCACACGAGGAAGCACTACAAAGCTTAAAGAAGTACATGACCAATCCTCCACTGTTGACGAAACCAATCGAAGGAGAGAGCTTGCAATTATACCTCGTTGTGAGCAGCAACGCTGTTAGTGCAGTGCTCGTACGAGAAGGTGACCAACAACAGCAGCCTATCTATTACATAAGTAAGTCTTTCCTCGATGCCGAAACAAGGTACACGTCCATGGAAAAACTCTTACTTGGCCTCGTGACAGCAACTAAAAAGTTAAGACATTATTTCGAATCACATCATATAATCGTTGTTACTAACTATCCTCTTAAGATCGTACTTCGTAAGCCCGAACTAACAGGACGATTAGCAAAATGGAGTATTTATCTTAGCAGCTTCGATCTAACGTATCAACCAAGAACAGCGATAAAATCTCAAGCGTTAGCAGATTTTGTAGCTGAATTCAGTCCTGGAATCGAAGAACCATCGTACGATGAAATCAGTAATGTGATGATTCACGACAACGAACCATGGACCATGCACGTTGACGGAGCTTCTAACGCACGAGGATCAGGATTGGGAATAATCCTGAAATCATCACATGGGGGCAATATGGTGTATTCAATACGATGTGAGTTCAAAACCACCAACAACGAAGCAGAATATGAAGTCTTGATCGCTGGATTGGATATGGCATACAACCTAGGACCACGATGGCTACATGTACGAAGTGATTCGCTACTAGTTGTGAACCAAATCAATGGCGAATTCCAGGCAAAAGATTCAAAGATGATATCATACCTCAAAATTGCAAAAGATAAGATCGCACGATTCGATAAGTTTTCGATAGAACAAATCCCAAGAGATCTGAACATGCAAGCTGATGCTTTGGCTAACTTGGGATCCGCATTCAACGAACCAACTCTAGAAAGTGTTCCGATAATACATCTTATGTCACCAACAATCGAAGAAATTCAAATGATCGAAGAAAACCACGATTGGTTGCTCGATATATGGAACTACCTCAAGAATGACCAACTCCCTGAAGACAAGTTAGAAGCCCGGAAAGTCAGACTTAAAAGCTCTCGATATACGATCTTTGATGATCAGCTGTATCGAAGATCAACAACGGGTCTAATCTTACGATGCGTGGTAAATAAGCAACAAATCGGTCAAATCCTTCAAGAGATGCACGATGGAGAATGTGGAAACCATTCTGGGGGCAGAAGCCTTGCTAATAGAATCTCGAGACAAGGGTATTATTGGCCTACTCTACGAGAGGACTCGATAAGGTACGTTCAAAGATGCGATGCTTGTCAAAGACACTCAGGTACGTCACATCTACCTTCTGAACCCCTACACTCTGTCTTAATCCCATGGCCATTCATGCGATGGGGGATGGACATCGTAGGAAAATTACCACCTGCTCCAGGTCAAAAAGTGTTTTTACTTGTTCTTACCGATTATTTCTATAAATGGATTGAAGCCGCAGCTTTCTCACAGGTGAGGGATAAAGAAGTTATCTCTTTTATCCAAACTAACATTATTTACAGGTTTGGAGTGCCATCAGAAATAACGTGCGATAATGGATCCCAATTTATAAGTGAGAGAACTCGAAAGTTCTGCGATGAACGTGGGATAAAACTCATCACATCGACCCCAAGATATCCGCAATCCAATGGCTTGGCTGAATCTAGCAACAAGACCATTATTAATTCCATTCGAAAAAGGTTGAAAGCTGCAAAAGGTAGATGGGTCGAAGAGTTACCGTCCGTTTTATGGGCAAATCGCACGACACCTAGAACCTCAACTGGGCAAACTCCTTTTTCCTTGGTATATGGATGTGAAGCAGTCCTTCCAATCGAATCACAAGTTCCTGTTGCTCGACATCGTACAATTGAACAAAACTCGATAGACTTATGTTACGATATCGATGCTTTAGAAGAACTAAGAGAGAAAGCCTTTCAAAAAATGGCATCGCAGAAAGCCATGGTTGAACGTTACTTCAACAAAAAGGTGAAGATCAAGATATTCCAAGTTGGAGATCATGTCCTACGTCGTGTCTTTCCAAATACACAGGAATCGAACGCTGGAAAACTTTCTATCAAATGGGAAGGACCTTACATCATTACTAAGATCGTTGGGAAAGGTGCTTATAAGATTTCAACCATCGAAGGTAATGAAATCCCACGTAGTTGGAATGCAACTCATCTAAAAAGGTATTATTTCTAAAATCCTTTTTTATTTTCTTAACTATTATTCTATCGAATGATTACTGACTTAGGCATCGGAGCGCCGTTGGTCAATCCAACGGCCACCCCTTAGCCAATTTTATTCGCAGGTAATGCACGATATCGCACGAACATCGCACGACTTTCGCAAGACATCGCACGACTATAGCAGACATCGCACGATCTATGGCAGGTAACGCCCGATAAAAGACAATGCTTAAAACGCATGAAATTTAAAAGATGCATCAAACTTAACATATTCGCAAGAGCGCAAGACAAAACGCCGAACGCACGATTAAACAGAAACATTTCTATAAAAATTTAAATGCCTTAGACGCACGACAAAAATCGCAAGTAAAAACGCACGATCATTAAAGCCTTAAGCATACAACGAAAGTTAAAACGCACGATTATCTATTTGCTAAAAGTACACAACAAAAAAAGTACTGAGTCAACATCGTACGATTGCAAAGATAGATAATTTCATTAAAAAAAAGTACTTAAAGTACTACGATTACATCAAGAGATAATTTAAACTTCAGAGGTGGCCTCTACGCCAACACCCTCTCCTACACTAGCTTCTACGATAAGAGGAGGAACGTCTTCAGCAGCCTTGTGTACGATGCCGGATCCAGAGGCATCTTCATTCTTATCCTCCTCCTCGATCATCGTGACTTCAGCCTCCTTGCTCTTTTCAGCACTCTCCTCCTCTTCATCAGCATCCTTGGCATCATCAGCATCCAGGAGCTCATCAGATCCCATCAACTCGCGATAGGCATCCAATTCCCCTTTGAGTGACTCGATGGTTTGCGTGCCACCAACAAGTTGGCGTATAACGGCTGCACGGGCCACCATCCTTGTTAAAGCCATCTCATCCTTGAGATCCTGGATCTCAGAGGAAGATGCCTTCTCACAATCAGCACACTCCCCTCGTAGAGCTTCGAGCTCTTCCTCCAGCTTCATCGCACGATTGTTGGAGGCAACTAACCTTGCACGTTGCTCAGATTGCAAGTGCTCAGCATCCTCCAACCTAGCCTCCAGATCATCCAACTTGACCTGTTTAGCATCGAACTCAGCTTCCATCTTTGCCATCTTCTCCTTTGCCTTCTTAGCCTCGTTCACCGCAGCTCTTTCACTGGACATCTTCATCTTCATGTCCCTCTGAACGGTCTCCAATCTTTGGTGAAGACCAAGACACGCCTGGAAAGCCTGTATAGAAATAAGATGGTCAAAATATACGATTACAAAACGTAAGATAAATTGTAAGATAAAAGCTTACCATGAAGGAATATCCAACTGCACCAGCATCAAGCTCGCCAATCCGACGTGTATCCATGTGAGCCTTCTGCGATGGAAGCAAGTACTGTTCGATGGCAGGGAAAAGGTCATCTTGGTTGATGACG
The DNA here is from genome assembly GCA_030169165.1 of Centaurea solstitialis. NCBI lineage: Eukaryota > Viridiplantae > Streptophyta > Magnoliopsida > Asterales > Asteraceae > Centaurea > Centaurea solstitialis. The sequence goes on along the minus strand of CM058042.1, from coordinate 27,628,730 downwards.
TCACCATCGAGGAAGTTCGAAGGCAAGGATATGTGGATCGACGTCTCACCCTCCTTCCCCTTTGAAGACTTGACTGGAGCTCTCTTCTCCTTTGGCATCGTAGGAGACATCGTAGGAGGAGGAGCACTATGAATTGGGGTCGCATCGACCACATCGTCCGCCTGTCGCGCAGCATCCTTCGATGAGATCGAAGCTCCTGAAGAAGACCTCGTCTTCTTAAGCTGTGGCTCCATGCCACTTACTCCCTTCTTCTTCTCCAGAGCCCTCTTGGCCGCCGCCATGTTGGCCAACTTCTTTGAAGGCTTCTTTTGACCTGAAATAAGCATAAAACGCACGTTAATATCGCACGATAAACTAAAAAGAAAACGTAAGATACAAAAGAGGATAAAAGACATCGTACGATTTACCTTCCATCTCCTCTTCTTCTTTTTCTTCTTCGCTCAACACCTGAACTTCAAGTTCTTCGTCGCTATCCTCTCTTGGACTTTTCCCCTTCGATTTTCCGTACGATCTTTCCTGAAGGCCGTATTCTAGAAAACGATTGACAGCTTCAGTAGATTCTTCGAAAGTAAACTCGATCTCTGCAAAAGAAACACACGATAAGAAATTATACAACAAGATCGAACAAAATAAAGTACATAAAACGTCCTATACCTAGTGGATTCCATTCTGGAGTCACCCATCCACCTTCCTCCAAAACCGATGAGGATCGCACGAACGCGTATCGAGCCTTCCACCCTCGATCAAACGCTTGGGTACCATGTACTAACATGGCATCACCCCTACCCTTGGGATAAATCCCATACCTATCGTAATCAGAAACCTTCACGGTGTACGCCGTGAGAAGATCATCAACGGTGAAAGGGGCTCTACCCCAGTTTTCAGTCACTCGTTCGATAACGCTCACGACCCTCCAGAATTGGGGCATGAGCTGTCCAGGAGATAGACTAAATCATGTCATGAATGAACGAGATAGAGGACTGTAGGGCCAGGTAAACCCAATCTTAAAGGGGTATTCGAACAAGGCAAAGAAGCCTGCCGGAGCATCGGCGGGTCTAACTTCGCCAGGTGATTTGATTACGGCATCCTTAGGCATCCTAGCAAGTTTCCTAAGATGGATTAGGTCGATTTCTCCCTGAATTGTACTCTTAACTTCCATGATTTCTCTAAAACTAAGACGATCCGAAACGCAGCAAGTCGAAATTCCTAGGATTCTTCTCAGCCCTAACTTTCAAACGCATGAACTGAATTGAAACAAGGAAGAGAAAGATACCTTATAGGCGAATTGAGACTAAATCTTCTTAAAGATTAGAAGGATTCGGTTAGAATTTGAATTCGAAATTGGAAAAGATTTTGTGATAATTATGGCCGAAAACAATCTTTTATACAAATTAAACTCTTCCCCAAGTAATTGAGGTCGAATCGAGCATCGACACCTGTCCCATATAACCGTTGTATTGACAGCTAGCAAATAACCAAGTTATAACGCCGTTAACATATAAAACCGTTCATATTCGACGAATTGATCACGATAAAATTGATGTACTAACGATTTGATTTTACAGATGTAAGATTCAAAAAATTTATAACATATTTTCTAAATCTTGGGGGCAAACTGTTTAGGTGAAATTTTATCATCGAACGATTGAAGGATTAGAATCGTAAGATATCTTCCAGGATGATATTCCTGTATTAAGATAAGGTCCTGAAGTAAAGATATAACTACCATCAAACAAAGACAAGTGGTCATCGAAGATAATTGTGCGATATCATCATATGATCGTACGATTAAACTAACAATATACATATACAAGTTTGCTCTTATTACAGGAAAGCTTATCCAAGATAACCACGAAGCATAGCCATCGTCCATCGAGGTCAAATCCAACCGTTTGAACAAGATACGCTTTTCATTAAAGGACCTGAACGTTATGATCGTGAAACCAGCGCCAATTATAGCCGTTGCATTTATGGCTCAATAATGAACGAACGGTTACAAGTTCAATAGCTATAAAAGAGATTCAAGATTATACACGAGGGACATCTGATTCTGGGAGAGAAATAGCAATACCGACATTATTATCTGTATTTACATTCGATAGTGTTCATTTCCTAACTGTAATCGTACGATATCACTGTAACATCGAGGATATCACCCCCTTATTGGTGATCAATAGTGCAACGTCGACTATTCTATTTAGTCGACCGCAGGTTTTTTCCTCGATTTTGAGGTTTTTCCTGCGTCATCAATCTTTCTGTCTATTTATTTTCATTTATTGCACGTTTTATCGAACGAGAATCCTTTCTTTTGACGATTTTGCCTCACGATATCTTACGATAATAAGTTAAGTAAATTTTTACATAAACAGTAACCTCAAGGTGAAAGGTTTTCTTGCTTCGTCGGACCGACTCTTGCACCGCATGCTCATTCAAGCGGTGAACGCTCGTTCTTCGAGTGAGGAGAAAGTTACCGTACAGGATCTTTGGCTTCTTGAGCAACTCTCTACGGATGACAAATATCCGAATGCTCCGTATCTTATCGCCGTGCAACTCACCAAGGCGAGTGGTTATCGAGAGGGTAGTCGCATAGTTGGTGGCCAGTACGTGACGCTCTTGGCCAAGCATTTCGGTATCCTAACCGACGCCGCTATTGCTTCGATGACGAACCTCGGGAGATGGGGTTGATTGACATGGACCAACTCCGAGGCATGGGCGTGGCGAGAGTTGAGCACATGGTTGGAAGAGACTACAATGCATGGATCCATAATCCTCAAGCTTATAGGAGTCAGCCGAGAAGTCAACCGAGTCAAGCAAGGAGTGAAGCACCGAGGAGTACGCATGAGATTGGCGGAACAAGTGGAACGAGTGGGGCGAATGTGGGTCAACAACCGGCGGATTGGACGACATATTCGGGTTACCAAGACTTGAGTAACCAACTCTCGGAGATGTCACTTTCTTATGGCCGACATCAACAGCATATGGAGTACAACACCGTGGAGGCTCTTCACCAAGCCAACTGGCAAAGTGGAGTGATGAACCAGATGCCCTCCCACTTCGGTATTCAACCGAATACCGCTTATGCTCCATCTCCTTATTGGCCATACTCCGAGGATGCTCCGCCCGGTTACCTGACTTACGAGGATTGGCAAAACCAACCTCGTGGCCCTTATTGATCTCTCTCTTTTATCTCCGTTATTCAATATGGTTGTCGTAAACAATTTTATTTTTGAACTGCGTGGTTGTGGTTTGGTTTGGTTTGAACAATTTTATTTTGTTTGGATTGTTTAGGATTTTAAGTAGTTTGGTTTGGTTTATTTTCATTTGTTCGTTTTTACTTTTTCTTTTTTCTTTTTGTTGGTAGATACGGCGACTTATGATCTATGATCGAGCACGATTTTTTACGCACCACTCTCAGATCAGAACAGATTTCATCACATAACCCGGGAAGTTTCTCTTTTTCCCAGTTACTCCATAATTGTTTTAATTGTTGCATTGATGACACTGCAAATTTTAAGTGTGGGGAGGGGGTTATGTAGACTTATCTGTTTAAATGGGTTCACTTTTTGCTTATGGATTGTCGTTTTTCAAACTTTTGAAAGCTTTGAGATTTGACCCCAATTTTTTTCGAAATCTGAGATTGTTTTTGAGACTAAGTTGCTTGCATAGGAGAACACCGAATAGGATTAGTTGAGTAAAAGGATGCCTTGGAATACTGATTACCATGAGTGCCTCACCCAATTCCTTTGAGAGATTGAGCCTTAATTGTTATATCTATTTATTTTGTGAGGAATACCGACTTTGACCCAAGGTAGAACTTGTCATTTGAATGCTTGTCGAGACCACATAAGCGGAGTATTTATCACCATTGCACTGATAGAGACCTTCGTTTCTAACCCTTTTAGCCTTCGTCAGATGATCTCATCATAAGATTGTCTGATTTGCCTAGCCTTTGATTGAAAAGTGTTCACCTTTTAACACTTTATCCCTTGAAACCATTTTGAGCCTTAGCCTTTTCATTTCTTTACCCACTATACACTTTATCCTTGAGCCTAATTGTTTTATCTATCTTTTGGCCGTGACTTAAATTTGAATCTTGAGATGTTTTGATCCAGTTTTTCATATGTGACAGTTTTATGGGATTGAGAGTAAAAAGAGCCCAAAAGCAACATAGTTGCTGCTCTGAAAAAAAAAAGAAAAAAAAAAGAGAAAAGAAAATATTTGAGACTCAGAAAAAAAAAGAAATATCAAAAGAGTCGAGAATACAAAAAGAAAAAAATGAGAGCTGAAAAGAGTGAAAAAGAATTTGTGCCCCAAATAAGCCATAGGCTTAGGCCAATTCTAAAAGAAAAGAAAAGAGAGGAAATACTCATCCTAAAAGTTTCATTGTTCGAAAGTCAGACTGTATCACTGTTTGGATCATTACTGATTGAGTTTTCAAATTTTTGTTGCAAAACCCTTAGTCACTTATATATCCTTTATCCTACCCTTAACCCTTAGCCTAACATTACAACCCTAAAGTCCCCTTGACGGTTGACAACTTCTCAGTGGTGGAGATTAGATTTGGTGACAAGCTTATGCATGCGGGAATCAGTCGAGTATTGGTGTGATCACTTACATATACACTTTTACCATTAGAGATACACTTTATACTGTTATTCATATTATGTGAGGGTAAAAGGTTGGCCTTGGTATCCGATTGCTTGATGAGTCTTGTTTGTGTGTTCGATTATGTGAGTATGCTTTGTTCTCTTAGATGATCTTGGGTGGAGATAATTTTGGAGTTATCTTTCTTATCTTTCAGTCTTTTGATTGAGGACAACCAAAGCTTAAGTGTGGGATTTCGATAACACCAAAATTATACATGTTTTGGTTGCACGTAATTGCATGACTTTACCCCATTTCTCACCCGTTTATGATCATTTCATGCACTAAATGAGCTTATTATCGTTTATGAAGGATTTGGAGGCCGTGGAACGGAAAAGTACGAAAAAAGGCGAGAAAACGTGAAAAATGCACAAAGTCAACACAGTAGGCACTTGGCGATCGCGAGATTCTCAATCTGGCACCGCCAGATTCGACTGATTTGAAAATTAGGGTTGACTTAAGCATCTGGCGTCGCCAAACCTGCAGTCTGGCGATCGCCAGATGACCCCTGGACGTTTTTCTTTAAATACCAGCCTCCTCCTTCAGTTCCGGACAGCACGAGAGACACGGTTTCGCAGGGAGTTTGAGTCGGGTTACACTAGAAACGATACGGAGAGTCCGAATGGTGCCGGTACGCTATGGGAGACGATCTTCGATCATCCGTCGTTGTATTGTCGGTATCATGTCGATGTCTACTATTGTTTTTGTTTTCATTATGATTACTGAGTAGTTTTAATAGTAGTGCTTGTCATGGTCGATGAACCTTTATGGATGATACTTTTGTGATTAATGTTTACTGGTTTGTTTTGATTAATTGAATGTTTATTATGGTTCTTTTCTGATTGATAGTGTTTTGGCAATTTGAATTCAATTGGTTGGGTGTATTTGTTAGACCAAAGCAGATAGACTCCGAAAGGATAATCAACCTACCTTAGCCTGACCTTGGACCAACAGGTTGTGTTAAGAGGTTACTTGGACCGAGAGTGACAAGATAGTAGAAGAGCCATTGCAATATTAATTAGGACAGGTTTACCGATTCTAGATTGTGGACCAAACGATTTAGGATTGGAATTAGGAGGACCGTATCCTAGTTTCTAACCATAATATTCACATGTTAGGGTGTCCCAGACTTAAATTCCTACAATAGTCAAAACAACCAAACCTTCGACCTATTCATATCATCCATTTTGGGGATTCACTCTATCATGATAAGTACTGCTGTTTTTCTTTAATATAATCTTAAATCAGTATTTTAATTGCTTTGTTAGTTTTTACTTAGTTAATTGTCTTTTTAAGTAGTCAAACCTTTTTCATACAAAACCCCCCCTTTAGGTTAATTAAACCAATTCAGACTTTAGTCTACGATAACTTGACCGTTCCCAGTGGTAGATACGATACCTGGACTTTCCTACACTATATTACTCACGATCAGGTACGCTTGCCAGTATATGTGGTAAGACAGTGGCTAGGCATTAGAGGTTAAAACTTGTTACGCTTTTTATATACGATAATTACCGCATCAACCACATATGCCTGGTCTGTAGAAACATGTTAGTTCATCTTGGGAACCCATATCCAAATGGGTCCTTTCTTGTTAGTCTCATACATCTTTAACAAATCAGAAGATGAACCTAAGATCTTACAGTTTATACCAGACTTTGAAATTTGTGCATTCAATAAATCTTTAGGAATCCATTTGCACACAAATTTCACATCAACTGATTTATCTTTTGCTTTTGAAATATTTTACTTTTTAGCACTAAACACTTTAGCTTGATGATTAAACGAGTAAGCATGAGATTTGTCATGAGAAACACCACTAGACCTCTTCTTTTTAACATGACTAGAGTTCAAATAAAAAGAATTATCACCACAATGAGTACAATGCAAACGTTTTAAAGCAAAAAACATCAAGGCAGACTCAAATGAGTTTTGACACTTATTGAATCTAACATTCAGATTACATTTATTTGCATCGTCATAAGATGACTTTTTAACAAAACTCTCATTTGTAGCAAAACGCTTTTTCTTCTTTGAATCTTTCTTCTTCCACCCTAGGCCATGTCGTTTAAAACTTTTTAAATCTGTAGAATCAGAAGAACTTGAGTTAATAGATGTCTTAGGAACTGAACATAAACCAGATGAAGTTTTAGAAGATGTTTCAAGTGTAGCACACGAAGTACTGCCTACCTCAAAAGTACTTGAATCAAAAGTAATTGAACAAATTTCAGACTTTAACAAGGTACATGAGGATTTCTCATCTTTGGAAATTCCACTATCACTTGAAACATTTACAACATTTGGTTTATCTTGTATACCAGACTTTGGTTTTTCAAAAACAGCACCAAATTCCATATCTGGTAGTTTGAGTTATGATTTAAGGATATCTCCTTCAACCATACTATCTAAACTTTTGTACACAAGATAACCATCTTTGTTAATAACAACATATGTAATTAATTCAGTGACTTCAGGCTTAATACTTTGATCAAAACAAGGTGGAGTATCTTGAGACTCAAACATGGGGTTAGAAATAAAATTTATCTTTTCTTCCTCAAAATCCTCTTCGATATCATCATCATTATCAGAATCAAAATATGGTTTGGTCTCATCAGAATCAGAATCAGACTCATAATCAGAAACACTTTTATTTTCTGAAAGATTATTAACTTGTATAAATTCAGAAAGATTTTCACAATCCGTTTCTTTTTCAAGTTCACTTGTCTTATCTTCAGATTTAGGAGTAGAATCAGTAGTCTTTGACTCATTGTCAATATCGTTACTAAGCTTTTCAGATTCATTTGAAAAAGACTTTACATCTTGAGAATACAAAGAAACACACTGATTATGAGAAAACTCGGGTTTTCTTGTTTTATAACTTTGATTTAACTCATCATATTGAAAATCACATGTGAAATCAAAGTTATTCTTTGTTTTTGGCTTTGAATCCGAAAAACTATCACTTGAGTCATCAACAACTTTTTCTTTACCTTTATCCGAAGAATCAGATAATGAACTACCAGATTTTACAAAGGTCTCATTTATTTTTGGAAAACTTAAGTTTTCAAACTGATAAAGACCTTTAGGGGCTTTCTTTAAAACATCATTTTCAGGTAAACCTAACCCCATTTTTGGATTGTAAAACCTAGTATCTTTTAGATTATTTGTCAAAAGCTTAAGCGTCTGTTGAGTCTGACCTCTTTTGATATTAAGGTCCTCCAACTGTTTGATTTTGGCATAAGCCTCAGATCTATCTTGAAAACAAACTTCATATTTTTATCATATATTCAGCTTTTTCAGACTCCAAATTTACTAAAGCACTCTTCATCTCAGAAATTTGAGATTCTAGTTTGGCTTTCTCTTTCCTAATCTCAGCCTTTTCAAGCTCACGATCATCAGCTAAAGATTTATATAACTCACACTCATTACTGAATTCAATGACTCGAGCTCTTTCGAACTTAATCTTTTCCTTCAAGTCATCAAATTCAGTTTTTAAAATTAAAAACTGTTCTTCTAAAGAGAATTCATCATTATCAGACATATCAGAGTCAGAAGGAATTTGACTTACTTCATTTGTTGCTTCGGTCTCTTTGTGAAGGTTGATGGTTTCTTCCAAACTTGCCATGAGATTGTAGTGAACTTGTGTGAAATGATCAGAATCCTCATCATCAGAAGTATCATCATACCAGCATTCCTCCCCAGCCATCAAGACTTTACTTTCACTCTTGCGTTTAGCAAGTTGAGCCTTCTTGGTGTAGTAGTCAAAATCCCTAACTTTTGGCGCTCTACAATCTTTGACAAAATGGCCTGGTTTGTCACAATTGAAACATACATTGCCTTTCTCATCTGTCATGCCTTTTTCATAACTCTTCCTCTCCGGCCTTTTCTCATATTCCTTTGGCTTGTACTTGTCTCTTTTGTAGTGCTCAAACTTGGGTTTAGAATAGAACTTTTTCTTCCCATACCTTTTGTGGATGGAACTAGACAAAAGAGCAAGTTTATCTGTAACTCTCTTCAAATCAACATCAGATTCATAACTATCATCCTCAACGGTTTCCGAATCAGAATCAGACAACTCGGTGACTAAGGCCTTTGAATGACTTTTCTTCTTTGAACTAGCACTAGAGAGCACACTCTTTTTCTTTTCAGTCAGAAGAGCCAAAGAATCAGTAATACTCTTTTGCTTTGTCACAATATCTTTGACCTTCACTTCATGTTGACTAAGAATGAAATATAGATCATGTAAGTCTTCTTCCGCCAAGTTCTTGTTCATCTGAAGATTAACCGAGTAATGATCCCATTCTGGATTGAGATTTTTCAAGAACTTGAAGTTTATCTCAGAAGTAGACTTGTTCATTCCATTTCTTCTCAGATCATTCAAAATGATGTTGAATCGACTGTAAGAATCAGCAAGTGTCTCTCCCTCTAAGGCCTTAAACCCTTCATAAGCTCCGATTGCTTGATTTAACTTCGCTAGTATTGATCTTTCCGTCCCTTGAAACTGTTTTTCCAACTCATCCCACAACTCTTTTGCCGTATTTCTACTATCAACACGATTAAACAAATCGTTCGGAATCGCCATCGTGAGTAAAGTAAGAGCTTTGTCATCAAGTTCAGCTCTAATCTTTTCAAGCTCATTGTAATGCCGAAAGAGTTTGAACACACGTCTTGGTTCAATTGCGGGAGTAGTGGCAGTCTCGGGTGTACCCGGAAAATCAATGTACGGCTTAATCGGACCTTCTTGGATGCTCACCATGAGTGTCTTATCGATATTGTTGAGAAACTGAATCATCCTCACACGCCATGGAGGATATTCACCAATCTGAAGTACCGGAGGCTTTGACTTCGAACCCATACTAAAATAGATCTCTAGACATCTTTGTAGAACTTGAAAATGATCGAAAATTCACTGAAACTAATAGATTTCTTCTGAACTTCAAGAGGTATGGAAATCTGAGGATCTGTAACTAATCTGAACACTTCTTTTGATCAAGGAAAAAGATTAGCGACAAAAGTCAAAAAGTCAACCGAAAAGTCAACCGGTGAATAGTGAAATCCCGAGAAAAAATATTTTTCAAAAATTTGAAAGTTGATTTTGACTGCGAAATTGAAATCTTAGTCCAAAAATGCAACCTCTCGGAAATCACCAAAATCTCGGAAAAACCGGCATTTTTCGGGAAAAAATGACCTTAAAAATGACTGAACTTTTTCACCGTAAAATCATATAAGAAGTCTAAAAAATTTTACGTGAAAAACGCCCGAAAAACGCTTCCAGACTCGGAAAACACTAAATCCCGATTCGGATTTTTTTTAACTCTTAATATAATCCGATTCGGAAAACACTAAATCCCGATTCGGATTTTTCAATTTTCCGAATCGGAAAATGTAGTTTTCCGAATCGGAAAAACAAAATTGATAGAGTTCCGAGATAAATTTCGAGTTGGTATTTGGTCAATTTCCGAATCGGAAAATGAGGTTTTCCGAATCGGAATTTGATTAAAACTACCTTCGAACACAATTTCCGAATCCAAAAATTTTCCGATTCGGAAAACTTCAAAAATTCCGATTCGGAATTTTTGTATATTCCGATTCGGAATTTATGAATATTCCGATTCGGAATATATGAACACCAGTTCGGAATTTCGAGCAAAAACCGAGCGGAAGGTAAAAAAACTCAAAAATTACTGCTCAAAACACCAAATTTTGACTCAAAATCACTCACAAACACAGTAAAAACATCATTTTAACCATATACAATCAAATTCACATGCAAACAATGATCAAAAGAAGAACATCAAACCTCAAAACTTCATTTTCGAAGAAAAACACAAAAAGCTCAAGAAATCATACCAATTTCAACGAATTTCCAGCTCTGATACCACTTGTAGTTCCAGATTCAAGTTCTAATCATCATGCAACAAGTAGAGAATGAATTGGATAGCCAAATGTCATTGATTTTTGATGAATTTGTTACACACACTAATACACCAAGAACACACACACACTTAAGCTCTCAACTAACTAATTCACTTTCACTATACGTTTGAAGCACACACATGATTCACACAAAAAAATGACTTCACATTGGGTATTTATACCCAAACACTTACAACCCTTACACTTTACAACATTACACAATCTACCCTAAGTAAGTAAAACTATTACAAACTAACATTTAAACCAACTAAACAATTAAAGCAAGCTTTGACTTTCTTTGACCACTTTGACTTTGCCTTTGTCTTCACTTTGAGCACCAACTTGTGATCTTGGATACAATCCGATTTTGCATCCAACAAGTTGTTGATTTATTAACTGCGTGGTTGTGATATTTATATGCTATTTGTTTTAAAATAGAGAGAGTTTTTGAAACTAGAAAATATCACAAGATTAGATATGTTTTTATAATTAAAATTGCCAGTTTTTCAAACCTTTTTCAAACGGTAGATTTTATTAAAAACCTTAAATGAAAAATGATTGTTTTCTTATAAAAGGCAAAGTTGACAAAACAGTTAGTTTTGATCAACTAGTGTGCTATCAGAACAGTTAGTTTTATTTAGCAAGTATGCTTTTAAAACAGTTAGTTTTATTTAAGCAAGTGGTCTTAAAACAGTTAGTTTTAAATAGCATGTATGTTTAAAACAGTTAGTTTAAAACGTCAGTTGCCTTTTAAACAATCAGTTTTTCAAAGTTACAGTTTTTCAAAATACTGGATATTAAAAGGTTTTTCAAAATTAATTAAAAAACCCCAAAAATCATAGATCAGTAGTGCAACCCATCTGGGGGCACCTCCGGCGTAAGGTATGCGGGCGTTGTAAGTGAGCACACCTTGAACGTTCGCGTTCAAACCGAAGCTGGGAGGGGATTACAAGACTCTGCGAATTATCTCCGGGTGGTACCGGCCAGAGTAAAGTGTCCAAGTCCCGAAATGGTGAGATCTATTTTGGTTCTGTTAAGTTCACCGGGTGGTACCGGGCCAAAATGCACTTACAGGGACTAAAACATGTACGGATGATTACCGTCGTCCCCAAAAGATCTAGGAGTCATGTCAGTTAGATATGATTGGTAAAAGTCCTTACCTACCAAAATAATACGTAGGCTTGGTGAGGCATGAGCACACCGCTCATCAGGGCGTATGAAATAAGGATCCTAGTCCAATAAATTAATCATTTAAGGGTTTATTGATATTTATTGGAAATCGTCTATTCACAGTTACTAAAACCAAAAGTTTTTAAATGTGTAGATGACAAACATTGTTACCAACACTAATAATCTTTCTCCTCGCCCTATTCTCAAAAAGGACAAACTTACTGGGTCTAATTTTTCTCATCTGGGAGCGCAATCTGATGATTGTACTCAGGCACGACAGAAAGTGGTATGTCCTAGAAAAGCCTCTAGGTGAAGGCCCCTCCAGTAAATGCTAGTGTCACTATCAGGAACGCTTATAGAATGCATTCCGATGATTTGTTGGATGTAGGCTATCTTATGCTTGCGACTATGAGCCCAGATCTCCAAACGGGGCTCATAAACATGACTGCCTAGGACATGATCCGCCAGTTGAGGGACATGTTTCAGACAGAAGCACGCACAAAGCGTTATGATGCCAGTAGAACACTAAGCGCGTGCTAGATGGCCAAGGGGGCCTCAGTTAAGTGATCATGAAAATAAAGAGGCACATTGATCACCTAGAGAGGCTCGGTCGCCCAGTTTGATTGCAGTTAGCAACAGATACGGTACTCAACTCACTGTCTGAAGGTTACAAGCAATTTGTAATCAATTATCAACAACATGTTGAAAACCATTGAGTTGAGTATGGGGACCAAGATCAAAGATATGCTTATGGTCAAAGATGGTGGAGTAAAGAGGAAGTGTGGGCATGAGAACACCAGTAAGGGAAAGGGCCAAGTTCTGGCTACCCTGAGTGCACCCAGGGCTTATGATAATAGCAAAGGCAAGGGCTAGGGTAAGAAAGTTAAACCTAACAGAGTAATGACCGAGAATCAATACTTCAAGTGCCATGAAGTCGGTCATTGGAGGCAAAATTGCCCGAAGCGTTACGAAGCAGGTATAAACACCTCAGGTATTCGTAACTGCTTAAGTTTATCACTTTCGCTTGTTAGTTTACAAATGAGTTCACACCTAGAAGCAAATGTTTAATTGCAGGTAGTCATTAAAAGTGAAGTCCCCAGATTACAAGGATCAGCATGCAAGTTTACTTTTAGATATTATCAAGACAATTTTAAACTTTTATGATTTAAAACAATCTTGTTTTTCCAAAATTTGGATTTTTTTGGTTCTAAATGTTTATCGGTTTTAAAATTTAAAATTATAGTTGTTTATGTGAAAAATTACACAAGTTGATTGTCGTGTGAAAATGTGTGAGGCTTAACCGTCGAGAGAAAGAAATTACAATCAGTAAGAAGTGCGATAAAAAGTAAAATAACACAAAGAGTTTGATGACGAAGGAAAAACCTCACAACGGAGGAAAAAACCTGCGGTCGACCTAAGATTAAGTCGACAATATACTATGATCACCAAACAGGGGTGATGTCCTTTATAATTACAGCTTCAGTCGTACGATTACAATAGAATAGACGACATAATCGAACGTAAATTACAATTGATTATCAAAATAGTGAGAGTATAGCTTGTAATCTTCGGGAATGTTCAAGTGGTCTTCATTTGAGAGCTTGATCTTCTTCTTATAGGTGCTTTATAATAACCGTCCAACGGATCTGTCGATTATTAATGTGTAACACCCCGCTAAAGCGGAAACGCGAGGTGCAACAGCACAGATTTCATAGCGATAGGAGATAAATAACACCAATCATTCATAAATAAAGTTTAATAACGTTTACAAAGTTTACAATCCAACCATGAATCAAAGTACTTTACAAACATAACAAAATAATAATCATAAAGTCTTGATTGGTGAATTCAAAAACAATAAAACTAAGCTTTATCGGTCACCTTCGGATTTCCTGAAAAGCATGTTAAAAAGAGACGTCAACTACGAGAGTTGGTGAGTTCACAGGTTTTTATATGCACAAAAAGTTTCACATGCAGTCTTATTATCGAAAACTTTCGAACCACTTTAAACAATCAAAACCACGTGTATACTCGGACGTTCGCTCACGCCAAAATACACATTTATGCATAAGATATGTAAATTCGAGCCACTACCAATCCGTTAACCCCAACGAATACCTCAGAGGTGGTAGCGGACCACATGGGCAGAGCGTTCATGCGAGCTACCTCAGCGGTGGAATTTCCTTCCACATGGGTAGATCGTCTTCCAACGAGTACCTCAGCGGTGGGGACCTACCCCACATGGGTAGCCGTTAATTTCGAAATAGTGCACCCTTCACTCGTCAGTCCTTCGGGTGGGTCTTGGTACCAAATAGCGCTATCCACTAAGTCATAGGCTCCTAATGAGTTAATGGTAGTGTATATTCTAAGGGGCAAAATTTACTCGCACATATCATCACAATGCATATTCACTTGCTAGAAAGCAACACTTGTACTCAATTCGCATAACATTTGCTAGAAAGCATACGTGTACACATTTCATATAACTTTGCTAAAAAGCATACGTGGACACAATTCATATAACTTTGCTAAAAATCATACGTGTACACAATTCATATAACTTTGCTAAAAAACATACGTGTACACAATTCATATAACTTTGCTAAAAAGCATACGTGTACACAATTCATATAACTTTGCTAAAAAGCATACGTGTACACAATTCATATAACTTTGCTAAAAAGCATACGTATACTCATTTCACATAAAATCATAAAATATTTTATTATCAACACGCTTTTCACCCCAAAACACGTAAAAACGGTAAAAACGGGGCTGTGATTACTCACCTTGAGTGGTTTTAGCGTTTAGACAATCGTTAGTGCGAGGTTAAGTCCCGGCTCCGATTCTACCGATGCCCTAATACAAACGTAATTGTCGTAAGTTCTAAATTTTACGGTCCGTAAATAATAAATCAATTCCGATATCCATATAATGCCTTTATTATATTTTAATAAGTTCATTTTAATATAAAATTTCTTTTTGTTACATAAGATTATGATTCAAACACATGGGAATTAGGAATGTTTGTAAAGTAACATTTTTGAAATATTCCACTTCTGGCAGATTTGTTCCAATGCAAAGGTGTCACCAATAACCCTAGTTCCAAAGGGAGTTAGGTTTCAAAATTTTTACCTACTGGAATTTGGGATATTAACAACAATCCCACAATTTTTCATAATTTTTGGAAGTGTTTTACATATTTTAAGAAGTTTTGTAAAAACAGTGGGCACCTTTTATTTTCAGAAAAACATGTCAGTGATGTTTGCTTCATAAAGAATTCATCTTCCCACCAAATCACGAATTTCAAAAGGGATTTTCTAGATAACACATATACCAAGCTAATGAGACAAATTTCACATCATTTGGGTGATTTTTGAGGGAGATATGGCCTCTTAAAGTCGTGCATGTGCAATCTGCCACCATGGGACAGCCTACACCACTAACTTGTTTTCATTGGTTGAACCCTCAAAAGTCCTCCAAATCACGTGGTTTTGGATTCTTTAGAAAGCTATCTCAGAGAACTTGAGTTTGAAATCAAAAATCGTGCATTTTGGATAAGTTGTCAAAGAGATATGCATGCATGAAGATGATACAAGTTTTCTGACCAAAAGCTGATGAGCATCAAAAAGTTTTTAAATGGTTGGAGGGTTTTACCCCGAATTTTTAAGTGATTCAAAAGGGATTTTCTTCCTAACTCATCAAATTTCAATCTATCAAAGTTTTGTAGAAAAATACCTCAATTTACTATACTTTTGAGACGTCCAAACACACATGCAAAATTTGACAGCAACATTCAAAATCAAACTAACTCCTTTTCACCAAAACACTTATAAACTTTGAAATTTTTGGGGTTCAATGGTTATGAACTTCAATCCCTCAATCATATAGCATAAAAAGAAGATGAAATAAACTTTGAAGAACATCTAAACACATGCATGTAATTCTAAAACGATTTTCAATCCAAAATGATTATCAAAACACCAAAAATCGCATCAATCTTGTGTTTATATGGAGAAGTCATAGATTTTCACCATTTTCGAATGTTCTAACACATTGTCATGGCTCAATCTCTTCCTCAAACATCAAGGATGATGTTCATCCAACAAAGAGGATTTAAACCTCAAACAAAAGTAGAAAAAGCTCCAAAATGAGCAAAAACCGAAGCTAGAACATGTCACACCACCTTACCTTTGATAAAACGACTATGAGGACTTCGAATCCTTGTTTGAATCTTCTAAAAACTCAGATTTTTGGAGGAGAAGATGGCTGGTTTTTAGAGAATTTAGAGAGAAAAATAGAGAGAGAGAGAGAGTGATTTGAAATGAAAAGAAAATGAAGTTGGGAAGTGAAATATGCTTAAAAGAGAAGAGAGAGAGAGTCTTGGGAGGGGGTGGCCGGCCATGTGGGGCCCACCCCACCCTCTCATCTTATTTTTTTTTTTTTTGACAAAAAGTAGGATTTTACACTGCATTTTCAAACACAGTGTCGGGTTTTTGGCGTTTTTCAGTAGGAACCGATTTTTCGAAAGAAATTTTGGACCATTTAAATTAGTTTACTTATTTTTAAATATAATAACTAAATTTTCTAAGAATTTTATTAAAATTTGGCATTATAGGATTATCGGGTGACTTCGGGCCGGTTCGGGCTTTTTCGGGCAGTTTTCGGGACTTTTAGGTTTTAGCCTAAATTTTTCATGCAAACTAACCTTGTATCATTTTAAAACTTAAATAACTAGTTTTTAACCTATGGAAACGCTACTGTGTGAGTTAACGAGTAGCTAACCTGAAGGTCAGAACTGACAGTTGTCACATTTACCCCCGGTTGAAAGAAATTTCGTCCCGAAATTTAATTCTTGCCGCTACCGCAGGGGTCTTTTGTGAAGAGATGCGGGTAATTGTCTCTCATGAAAGCCTCCCGCTCCCAGGTGAACTCAGGTCCGTGCCTAGAGTTCCATCGCACCTTGACAATCGGTATTTTACTGCGCCGGAGTTGCTTGATTTCTCGATCAAGAATCTCAATAGGTTCCCCCGTGGCGCGCAGTTGTTCATCGATTTGTATTTCCTCCAAAGGCAAGATCACTGTCTCTTCCGACAGGCACTTCTTTAGATTGGACACATGAAACGTGTCGTGAATAGAGCTGAGCTCTAAGAGTAAATCTAGTCTGTATGCGACGGGTCCAATTCTTTCCATGATCTTAAATGGTCCAACAAAACGAGGGCTCAATTTCCCTTTCTTTCCAAATCTTATCAGTCCTTTCCAGGGTGATACCTTTAGTAACACTTTATCGCCAACTTGGAATTCTAACGGCTTTCGCTGATTATCAGCGTAGCTCTTCTGGCGATCCCTGGCCGCTTTAAGCTTCTCCTACACCAGCTTAATCTTATCAGTGGTCTCCTGTACGATGTCAGGTCTAAGCAGTCGACTCTCTCCCACTTCCAACCAGTTGAGTAGGGATCTGCACTTGCGTCCATACAGTGCTTCGTACGGGGCACACTGAATACTTGCATGATAACTGTTGTTGTAGGAGAATTCAACTAATGGTAGATGATCATCTCAGCTGCCTCCGAATTCTAACACACATGCACGCAGCATATCCTCCAGTGTTTGTATGGTCCTTTCTGTCTGACCGTCGGTTTGCGGATGATAGGCGGTGCTTAAATCCACGCTGGTACCTAATGCTGCATGTAGTGACTGCCAAAATCATGAGGTGAATCTGCTGTCTCTATCGGATATGATCGAGATCGGCACTCCATGTCGCATAACTATCTCATCGACATATAATTGCGCGAGCCTATCAATGCTATAAGTTTCCCTTATTGGTAAGAAATGCGCAGATTTCGTGAGTCGGTCGACGATTACCCAAATCGAATCATGGCCCTTCTTAGTCTTGGGTAACTTGGTCACGAAATCCATCGATATCCGCTCCCATTTCCATTCTGGGATTTCTGGTTGCTGCAATAGTCCAGACGGTTTCTGGTGTTCTGCCTTGATTCTTGCACAGGTTAGACATTTGCTCACATAGGTGGCGATATCTTTCTTCATTCCAGGCCACCAATAGTGTTCCTTCAGTCCTTTATACATTTTGTCAGAACCTGGGTGTATCGAGTACTTTGATTGATGAGCTTCATCCATGATCAATTTCCTTAACTGATCGACTTTCGGAACCCAAATTCTATCCTTGAAATAACGCACTCCATCTGTTCTCTCCTCAAACTTCTCCTCCATCTTGTGAAGTGTCTCCTTCTTTATATTGTCAGCCTTCAGAGCTTCTCTCTGAGCTGCCAATATCTGACTTTTCAGGCTGGTCTGCACTATCATTCCCATTGCTCGCGTCCTTGTAGGCTTCATCCGCTCCTTCCTGCTTAGCGCATCGGCTACTACATTCGCCTTCCCTGGGTGATATTTAATCTCGTAGTCATAATCGCTGAGCAACTCAACCCATCTTCTCTGCCTCATGTTCAGCATTTTCTGATCGAGAATGTACTGGAGGCTCTTATGATCCGTAAAAATTGTGCATTTGGTGCCGTAGAGATAATGTCTCCAAATCTTAAGGGCAAACACCACTGCTCCGAGCTCCAAGTCATGAGTGGTGTAGTTCTTCTCGTGGACCTTCAGTTGTCTGGATGCATAGGCAATGACTTTCTCGTTCTACAACAAAACACATCCTAAGCCTTGATGTGAAGCATCGCAATACACCACGAAGTTATCCGTTCCCTCGGGTAATGCCAGAATGGGTGCATTGCACAACTTATGCTTGAGCAGTTGGAATGCTTCTTCCTGCTTCTCTCCCCAAATAAACTTCTTGTCTTTTTGCGTTAAGGTTGTCAGCGGCTGCGCAATCTTGGAGAAATTTGCAATGAATCGCCGGTAGTAGCCTGCCAATCCGAAAAATTGTCGAATTCCCGTTGGTGTCTTCGGGGCTTCCCATTTCTTTATGGCCTCAATCTTGGCTGGATCGACGTGTATTCCTTCTTTGTTCACCACATGACCTAAAAAGTGAACTTCTCGGATCCAAAATTTGCACTTTGAGAATTTGGCATAAAGCTTTTCAGCTTTGAGTAACTCCAGTATCAGCCTTAAATGATGCTCGTGGTCCTCCTTGCTTTGCGAGTAAATCAGGATGTCGTCTATGAAGACAATCACGAACTTATCTAAATACGGTCGACACACTCGGTTCATCAGATCCATAAATACTGCTGGAGCGTTCGTCAAGCCAAAAGGCATGACCAAGAACTCATAATGACCATAACGAGTTCTGAACGCCGTCTTTGCAACATCCTCTTCACGAACTCGCATTTGATGGTATCCGGACCGAAGATCGATTTTGGAGAAGTACGTAGCTCCTTGCAATTGATCGAACAGATCATCGATGCGTGGAAGAGGGTATCGGTTCTTGATGGTGATTTTGTTCAGCTCCCTATAATCGATGCACATGCGGAAAGATCCATCCTTCTTCTTGACGAACAACACGGGGGCTCCCCAAGGCGAAGAGCTGGGTCGAATGAATCCTTTGTCTAGCAGCTCTTGAAGTTCGCTTGAAAGCTCCTGCATCTCTGACGGTGCTAGTCGATAAGGCGACTTTGCTACAGGGCCTGCTCCAGGAATTAAGTCGATGTGGAATTCTTCTTGCCGTGGCGGAGGTAATCCGGGTAGCTCTTCCGGGAATACCTCGGGAAATTCCCGCACAACTGGAATATCCTGGATTGACTTCTCTTCTGCTTTCTTATCTACCACGTGCGCCATGAATGCTACACACTCCTTTCGCAAATGGCTACGCATTTTCATAAACGATACTAACTTAATATCTCTCTTCGGCTTCTCTCCGTGCACCTCGAGTACACTTCCATCGGGCAATGCTAGCCTAACTATCTTCTCGGCACAGCATATTGTTGCTTGGTGGTTGGACATCCAATCCATACCAACTATTATGTCAAAACTCCCTATCTTGATCGGGATTAAGTCTATACTAAAGTCCTTTCCTGCCAAGCCTAGAGTGCATTTCCTGACTATCTTGCTGGCTTTAACTAACTCTCCGTTAGAATACTCAATTAAATGTTCCTCTTTCAATTTCTGTGACTTCTTGTTTATCTTAGGCCTGAATTCTAACGATACCTAACTTCTATCTGCTCCGGAAATCAAAAAGCACAGTAGCAGGATAGTTGTTGAGAGGAACGTACCTGTAACCACATCTGGGTTCTGTTTTGCTTCTTCCGCTCCAATCACGAATGCTCTTCCTCGAGTCAGACCTCCACGGTTTCCTTGGTTTGCTGGTGGAGTTGGGTTTTCGTGAGGCCTCTGGTGTCGCTTGGGACACGCATTTCGGTAGTGATCGGGACTTCCACACTCATAACAGGTTCGCCTTCTGCAATCCTTGTCAACATGGCCTCCCTTGCCGCACTTACGACATATGATGCACCTTCCGGTATGGTGATTCCTGCACTTGTCACACTTCAGATATGTCCCTTCTTCCTTCTCCGCCACCTGAGTCTGAATTCCATAGTTTCTGGTCACTCTTCTGTCCTTGCCTGACCTTCCCTTGAGCTGCGCTTTGGTAGATTTCTCCATCTTCCTCTTTCCTTTAGCCTTGTCGTTGGAAAACGTTCCCGATCTAATAGCGTTGTTGGTGAGTCTGGTTGCCACTTGGCTAACTATGTTAGGAAGAGAGGCCAAAACTTGCTCTAAAACGAGCCTTGCAAGCTCCGGATCTTCCCTTCTTAGAGGCATGTTTCTAAACATAACCATAATAAAGGCATTTAGTGACAAGCTATTAAAGTCTAAGTCCTTGTAACTTATAAACTACACTACTTAATCTAACCTTAGTTATTTCGCAAGTTAGCAAACTATCATGCTACCCAATGAGATCGTTAGTTGCATAAAAATCAAACATCCCAGTTATAAACATAACATGCAATTCATAACGTGAAATTCGTTCTAAGCATAGGGTCATAGCATAAATATCGTCGGCTAAACCGAATATCCCAAAAGATCATCATGAGTTTTTACATTAATCACCCAAAAAAAAAATCATGAATTGTTCGATAACTTGGGCATCATACCCCACAATAAGAACCAAAGTGTTTTTATCATCGAAAGTCTACCAAAGGATCCCATCACCTAGAATCTAGCCCTCCAGACAGTCCAACCATACAGAATGATAGCCAGAGCAATCACCATATACACCAGAGTGTACAGGTGACGGAGTGAGTCCATAGTGTGACCTAGGAGGGCCACGACTCGAGACAGCTGCTGGCTATCAGCTCCAGCCACACCAAGAAGAGAATCGATCATATGTTCGTGGTGATCGATCATATGTTCGTGAATATCCTGGCCCCGGGCAAACGTGCGACCTCCTGGCGCTCGGTCGGGGTCATGCCTCTCAGGCAAAGGACAGGGGCACGAGCCATGTGTGGGTGTCTAGGGATTGGGGCTATCAGCGGTGGTCGGGCGACGGGCGGTGGTTGGGCGACGGGCGGTGGCTGGGCGACTCGATCTATCGGCGACGATGGTCGGTAGGGCGGCGGAGATCCAGACGATGAAGACGACGACGATGACGATGATCCACCCTGGCCCCTTACTCGAGATGGTCCCGCCCCATCCCCAGTGGGGATGCGGAAGGTCATCCGAGTAGGTAGAGGCACGCTCTTCCGAGCAGTGCGTCTACCTCTGAGACCATAGTGAGTCTCAGGTCCAAATGGTCATGCCGGACCGGCAGACCGGGCGGGGCCTGGTGAGAATCAGCGTCACTGTCGCTATAGGGATCGCGCTCCGGAACAGTGGTGCGGGATCGGGAAGCACCACTCTCACTCCTTGGGTGCTCGGGGGACCCGTGGGATCGGTACTCAAAGGGGTCGGTCTCCTGAGACATGTTAACTGCGATAAAAGAACCTAGTCATTACATGTAAGTGCTATTGAAATTTTGTACATGTCATATGCAAAGTCACACAAAATACATTTTCAGGAAATCTTAGAAAGTTTCAATTTTTAGAAATCTAACAGTATGATTAATTCATAAGTCCTATCCTACTCATATCATAGCTAGGCGTAGGTGATCAGGCTCCGCATATCTATGATATATCAGAATAGCACCTAACCTAATCACACAAGTATTTAAATTCTCCTATACATCGAAATCTTTTAATTAAAAGTTTTAACTTCTTTTCGAAAAAGGTTGGTTATAGTACTTGGTTTTATGAAAAACCGATGTTCTCTATAACCTATGGCTCTGATACCAAGTCTGTAACACCCCGCTAAAGCGGAAACGCGAGGTGCAACAGCACAGATTTCATAGCGATAGGAGATAAATAACACCAATCATTCATAAATAAAGTTTAATAACGTTTAAAAAGTTTACAATCCAACCATGAATCAAAGTACTTTACAAACATAACAAAATAATAATCATAAAGTCTTGATTGGTGAATTCAAAAACAATAAAACTAAGCTTTATTGGTCACCTCCGGATTTCCTGAAAAGCATGTTAAAAAGAGACGTCAACTACGAGAGTTGGTGAGTTCACAGGTTTTTATATGCACAAAAAGTTTCACATGCAGTCTTATTATCGAAAACTTTCGAACCACTTTAAACAATCAAAACCACGTGTATACTCGGACGTTCGCTCACGCCAAAATACACATTTATGCATAAGATATGTAAATTCGAGCCACTACCAATCCGTTAACCCCAACGAATACCTCAGAGGTGGTAGCGGACCACATGGGTAGAGCGTTCATGCGAGCTACCTCAGCGGTGGAATTTCCTTCCACATGGGTAGATCGTCTTCCAACGAGTACCTCAGCGGTGGGGACCTACCCCACATGGGTAGCCGTTAATTTCGAAATAGTGCACCCTTCACTCGTCAGTCCTTCGGGTGGGTCTTGGTACCAAATAGCGCTATCCACTAAGTCATAGGCTCCTAATGAGTTAATGGTAGTGTATATTCTTAGGGGCAAAATTTACTCGCACATATCATCACAATGCATATTCACTTGCTAGAAAGCAACACTTGTACTCAATTCGCATAACATTTGCTAGAAAGCATACGTGTACACATTTCATATAACTTTGCTAAAAAGCATACGTGGACACAATTCATATAACTTTGCTAAAAATCATACGTGTACACAATTCATATAACTTTGCTAAAAAGCATACGTGTACACAATTCATATAACTTTGCTAAAAAGCATACGTGTACACAATTCATATAACTTTGCTAAAAAGCATACGTGTACACAATTCATATAACTTTGCTAAAAAGCATACGTATACTCATTTCACATAAAATCATAAAATATTTTATTATCAACACGCTTTTCACCCCAAAACACGTAAAAACGGTAAAAACGGGGCTGTGATTACTCACCTTGAGTGGTTTTAGCGTTTAGACAATCGTTAGTGCGAGGTTAAGTCCCGGCTCCGATTCTACCGATGCCCTAATACAAACGTAATTGTCGTAAGTTCTAAATTTTACGGTCCGTAAATAATAAATCAATTCCGATATCCATATAATGCCTTTATTATATTTTAATAAGTTCATTTTAATATAAAATGTCTTTTTGTTACATAAGATTATGATCCAAACACATGGGAATTAGGAATGTTTGTAAAGTAACATTTTTGAAATATTCCACTTCTGGCAGATTTGTTCCAATGCAAAGGTGTCACCAATAACCCTAGTTCCAAAGGGAGTTAGGTTTCAAAATTTTTACCTAATGGAACTTGGGATATTAACAACAATCCCACAATTTTTCATAATTTTTGGAAGTGTTTTACATATTTTAAGAATTTTTGTAAAAACAGTGGGCACCTTTTATTTTCAGAAAAACATGTCAGTGATGTTTGATTCATAAAGAATGCATCTTCCCACCAAATCACGAATTTCAAAAGGGATTTTCTAGATAACACATATACCAAGCTAATGAGACAAATTTCACATCATTTGGGTGATGTTTGAGGGAGATATGGCCTCTTAAAGTCATGCATGTGCAATCTGCCACCATGGGACAGCCTACACCACTAACTTTTTTTCATTGGTTGAACCCTCAAAAGTCCTTCAAATCACATGGTTTTGGATTCTTTAGAAAGCTATCTCAGAGAACTTGAGTTTGAAATCAAAAATCGTGCATTTTGGATAAGTTGTCAAAGAGATATGCATGCATGAAGATGATACAAGTCTTCTGACCAAAAGCTGATGAGCATCAAAAAGTTTTTAAATGGTTGGAGGGGTTTTACCCCGAATTTTTAAGTGATTCAAAAGGGATTTTCTTCCTAACTCATCAAATTTCAATCTATCAAATTTTTGTAGAAAAATACCTCAGTTTACTATACTTTTGAGACGTCCAAACACACATGCAAAATCTGACAGCAACATTCAAAATCAAACTAACTCCTTTTCACCAAAACACTTATAAACTTTGAAATTTTTGGGGTTCAATGGTTATGAACTTCAATCCCCCAATCATATAACATAAAAAGAAGATGAAATAAACTTTGAAGAACATCTAAACACATGCATGTAATTCTAAAACGATTTTCAATCCAAAATGATTATCAAAACACTAAAAATCGCATCAATCTTGTGTTTATATGGAGAAGTCATAGATTTTCACCATTTTCGAATGTTCTAACACATTGTCATGGCTCAATCTCTTCCTCAAACATCAAGGATGATGTTCATCCAACAAAGAGGATTTAAACATCAAACAAAAGTAGAAAAAGCTCCAAAATGAGCAAAAACCGAAGCTAGAACATGTCACACCACCTTACCTTTGATAAAACGACTATGAGGACTTCGAATCCTTGTTTGAATCTTCTAAAAACTCAGATTTTTGGAGGAGAAGATGGCTGGTTTTTAGAGAGTTTAGAGAGAAAAATAGAGAGAGAGAAAGGTTAGAGAGAGAGAGAGAGAGAGTGATTTGAAATGAAAAGAAAATGAAGTTGGGAAGTGAAATATGCTTAAAAGAGAAGAGAGAGAGAGTCTTGGGAGGGGGTGGCCGGCCATGTGGGACCCACCCCACCCTCTCATCTTATTTATTTTATTTTTTTTTGACAAAAAATAGGATTTTACACTGCATTTTCAAACACAGTGTCGGGTTTTTGGCGTTTTTCAGTAGGAACCGATTTTTCGAAAGAAATTTTGGACCATTTAAATTAGTTTACTTATTTTTAAATATAATAACTAAATTTTCTAAGAATTTCTTTAAAATTTGGCATTATAGGATTATCAGGTGACTTCGGGCCGGTTCGGGCTTTTTCGGGCAGTTTTCGGGACTTTTAGGTTTTAGCCTAAATTTTTCACGCAAACTAACCTAGTATCATTTAAAAACTTAAATAACTAGTTTTTAACCTACGGAAACGCTACTGTGTGAGTTAACGAGTAGCTAACCTGAAGGTCAGAACTGACAGTTGTCACATGATGCTTGAATCGTAACTGTCCAACGGTCTTATTGAGTATTAATGTTCAAATCATAACTGTCACGCGAATATTGCTTGTAACGGTCGTTTTCATGATGTCGTCGGTTTCTAACGAAAGATTGATTATTGAAGAACGTCCGTTATAATGATGAACTCCAACGAGCATAGCATAGTACTCAATTTCTGACTTCCTCAAAGGTGGACAATGATAATCAGCTTGCCTGCGTCAAAGATATAATCTTCGTACATTTATTCGTTAGTATCGTACGACATATGCAATAATATCGTTCGACTAGTCGTTGGTTTTATTTGATCGATTGTTATATTCTTTCGAGGGTACTATTAAGTTTATTTCAAGACCTTATCTTAATACAGGATTATCATTCTGAAATATATCTTACGATTATAGCTAGTCGTCGTGCGATCGCAGATTTTTACCCAAACAGTTTGCCCCCAAGATTTAGAAAATACGCTATGTATTTAGTTACCGGACGAATGGTTAACGAACGTTGGATAACGGCTTAAATAACCGTTGGCGCGGATGACGTCATGGAGCCGTTGCATGACAGGTGTCTCTCTAACGGCTAATTGAGGACGCGTGGCTCGATTTCCTTCGATAACTCACCCTTGATTCGATTACTATAAATATGGCGATTTAGATTAGGAATAAATTTTACAAAATCTTCTTCTAATTCTCAACTGATTCGCGAGATCATTCTACAATCGTAATCCGTCTCTAAATTTGGCAAAGATTTTGTGCGACTAGGCATATAAGGTACCCTTCTCTTCCCTAGTTCATGCGTCTGAAGTCCATAGCAAAGAAAAGCAATAGAGGTATAGACGTTCTTAAGTTTATTAGGTTAAGAAATAGTTTAAGCCGTTTAGATTTTGTCATGTCGAGTGAAGTCAGCAGTTCGATAACGAAGAGCCTAGAGGTAGGAGAATTAAGGGAACTTGCGGGTTTACCGGAAGGTACCCAAATTAGGGTGCCGGAGAAATTCGGCCGGCGGATACTCCGACGGGTTTTTTGCTCTGTTCGAATATCCGTTCAAAATCGGATTTCGATGGTCGTATTCTCCTCTCTCTCGGGCCTTCATGACTCGATTCAACTTATCTCCAGGGCAACTGATGCCCCAATTCTGGCGTGTCATCCTGGTGATCGAACAGGTGACCAGGGATTGGGGTCGTCGTGCGTTCTCGGTCGATGACCTTCTCTCTGCTTACAACGTGACGAGACTGCCCTACAACCGCTACGGGTTGTTTCCTAAGGGTAGGAACGACTCCATGCTTGTTCATGGTACCCAAGTAAATGATCGAGGGTGGAAGTCTCGTTATGTCTTCGTCCAGATGTCCTCGGTCGTTGGTGATGGGTCTTGGGTCGTTCCTGAATGGAACTCAAATGGTAATTAGATATTAGCTCTGTTTCTTGTATTTTTTGCATAATTTTAATAATTAACCGTGCGTTCTTTTGTAATGTTCGAGACCACTGAGGAGTCGACTAGTTGATCTCACACTTTTTGAGTTACAGTGTGACGGATTGTACGTATCGAACGTCAAAAGGCGGTGAGGAGAGTGACATCGAGCCGGAGGTACAAGTGATCGAAGAGGAAGAGATGGAAGGTAAATAGTTTAAATCGTATGTTTTAAGTGCCTTTAATATGTCGAACGTTTTGTCTAATTTACGTTTTTTACAGGATCTGCAGGTAAATCGAAGAAGACAGCACAAATGGAAGCTGCCGCTAGGGCTGCTAAGAGGAAGGCTGCAGCTAGCGAGGGTTTGGTGGCCAAGAGGACCCGGTCATCGTTCGTTGGGGGAAGTCCTCCACCTAAGGATGTTAAACGAAGGCTGAAGGTGGAGAGGACGCAATTCCTCTAAGCTTCGCTTCTCCAGAGGGAGCCATTGGTCAATCCTCCTCGGGGGTTGACAAGGGAACGGGTGTCGAAGGTCCTGATCTTACGACCATGACCATCAAGATGCCCTCAAGCTTCATGATGGATGACGTTATTAGGACGGCGTCTATCTTTCCTGTCCTGGATCAATTCCACTGCCCTGCTCAGAAGGCACGAATGGAGCAGGTAGAAATCGAAGACCTGGATGCGTCAGTCACCGGTTGTTTGTGTAAAAATTTACTTAAATCGTTATCGTAAGATGTCGTGAGGCAAAATCGTTAAAAGAAAGAATTCTCGTTCGATAAAACGTGCGATAGATAAAAGTAAATTGACAAAAAGATTGATGACGCAGGAAAAACCTCTGAATCGAGGAAAAAACCTGCGGCCGACTAAATAGGATAGTCGACGTTGCACTATAGATCACCAATAAGGGGTGATATCCTCGATGTTACAGTTGTATCGTACGATTACAATAAGGAAATGAATGCTATCGAACGTAAATACAGAGAATAATATTGGTATTGCTATTTCTCTCTCAGAATCAGTTGTCCCTTGTGTGCAGTCTTGAGTCTCTTTTTATAGTTGTTGAGCTTGTAACCGTTTGAGCAATAAATGCAACGGCTATAACTGAAGAGTGTTTCACGATCGTAACATCCGGGCTCTTTAATGGTGAGCATATCTGGTTTAAACGGTTATATCTAGCTTGATAGGCGATGACTATGCTTCGAGCTTATCTTAGATGAGCATGCCTGCAATAAGAATAAACTCAAACATGTATATCGTTAGGTTAATCGTAGGATCCTACGATGATATCGTTCGATTATCTTCGATGATCATTTATCTTTGTTTGGTGGTAGTTATGTCTTTATTTCAGGACCTTATCTTAATACAGGAATATCATCCTGGAAGATATCTTACGATTCTATTCGTTCGATCGTTCGATGATAAAATTTCACCCAAACAGTTTGCCCCCAAGATTTAGAAAATAAATTATATATTTTCTGAATCTTATATCTGCAAAATCAAATCGTTAGTACATCGATTTTATCATGATTAATCTATCGAATCTGAATCGTTTTTCACGTTAACGGCGTCATAACCTGGTTAAGTGCAAGCTGTCAATGCAACGGTTATAAGAGACAGGTGTCGATGCTCGATTCGACCTCAATTTCTTGGGAAGGAGTTTAATTTCATATAAAGATAAGATTTCTTCCATAATTATCTCAAAATCTTTTCCAATTTCAAACTTGAATTTCTCTTCAACCGAATCCTCTTAATCTTTGAGAAGATTCAAATTCAAACCGCCTATAAGGTATCTTTCTACCCCTTGTTGCAATTTCAGTTCATGCGTTTGAAAGTTAGAGCTGAGAAAAATCCTAGGAATTTCGACTTGCTTCGTTTTGACAGATTGCGTAGAAGTTTAGATCGGCTTAGCTTTAGGGAAATCATGGAGGTTAGGAGCACAATTCAGGGAGAGATCGACCTAGTTCACCTTAAGAAACTTGTTAGGATGCCTAAGGATGCCGTGATCAAATCACCTGGTGAGGTTAGACCTGCCGATGCTCCGGCAGGTTTCTTCGCGTTATTCGAATACCCATTTAAGATAGGATTCACTTGGCCTTTCAGTCCTCTGTCTCGTGCCTTTATGACACGATTTAGTTTATCTCCTGGACAACTCATGCCCCAATTTTGGAGGGTCGTGAGTGTTATCGAACGTGTCACTGAGAATTGGGGTAGAGACCCTTTCACCGTCGATGATCTTCTGTCGGCGTACACCGTTAAACCCTCTGATTACGATAGGTATGGGATTTATCCCAAGGGTAGGGGCGATGCCATGTTAGTACATGGTACTCAAGCGTTCGATCGAGGGTGGAAGGCTCGATATGCGTTCGTACGATCCTCGTCGGTCTTGGAGGACGGTGGATGGGTAGCTCCAGAATGGAACCCACTAGGTATAGGTCGCTTTATGTATTTTTGCTTCGCATAATCTTTATTATATAATTTCCTTATCGTGTGTTATTTTTGCAGAGATCGAGTTTACCTTCGAGGAATCCACTGAAGCTGTCAACCGCTTCTTGGAGTACGGTGTTCAAGAAAGATCGTACGCCAAATCGAAGGGAAAAAGCCCAAAGGAGGACAGCGACGAAGAGCTCGAAGTTCAAGTGTTAAGTGAAGGAGAAGAAGAAGAAGAGATGGAAGGTAAATCGTGCGATAACTTTTTCCTCTTATCTTACGTTTTCTCAATTTTATCGTGCGATTAACAACGTACGTTTCTCTTGTTTATTTCAGGCCAAAAGAAACCTGCTAAGAAATTGGCCAACTTAGCGGCGGCCAAGAGGGCTCTGGAGAAGAAGAAGGGGATAAGTGGCATGGAGCCACAACCTAAGAAGACAAGATCTTCTTCGGGTGCTTCGATCGCATCAAAGGAAGCCGTACGACAGGCGGATGATGTGGTCGATGCGACCCCGATTCACACTGCTCCTCCTCCTTCGATGTCTCCTACGATGTCAAAGGAGAAAAGGGCCTCGGTCAAGCCTCCAAGAGGGAAGGAAGGCGAAACGTCGATCAACATATCCCTGCCTTCAAATTTCCTCGATGGTGATGTCATCAACCAGGATGACTTATTCCCTGCTATCGAACAATACCTGCTTCCATCGCAGAAGGCTCATATGGATACTCGTCGGATTGGCGAGCTCGATGCTGGTGCAGTTGGGTACTCCTTCATGGTAAGCTATCGTACGATGTTTGTATCTTACGATTATATTACATGTGCTATTCTAACTGTTCTATGTTTATGTAGGCCTTCCAGGCGTGTCTTGGTCTTCATCAAAGGTTGGAGACCATTCAGAGGGACATGAAGGCGAAAATGTCCAGCGAGAGGGCTGCAGTGAACGAGGCGAAGAAAGCTCAGGAGAAGGCATCGAAGATAGCTGCTGTTCTAGAAGCCAAGCGGGTTGAAGTGGATGACTTGGTGGCTAAGCTGGATGAGGCTGAGCACGTTCGATCAGAACAACGTGCAAGGCTGACAGCGGCGAATAATCGTGTTGCCAAGTTGGAGGAGGAACTTGCTGCGATGCGTACGGAGATGGCAGATCGAGAGAAGGCTTCATCATCTGAGATCCAGGATCTCAAAGATGAGATGGTGCTATCCAGGATGGTGGCCCGTGCAGCCGTAATACGCCAATTCATTGGTGGCACGTACACCATCGAAGCTGCTAAAGGTGAGTTGGGAGCCTTCCGCGATGCGATGGGATCTGATGAGCTCTTGGATGCTGACGACGCCAAGGATGCTGATGAAGAGGAGGAGAATGTTGAAAAGAGCAAAGAGGCTGAAGTCACGATGATCGAGGAGGAGGATAAAAATGAAGATGCCTCTGGATCCGGCATCGTGGATAAGGCTGCTGAAGTCACTCCTCCTATCGTAGAAGTTAGCGTAGAAGAGGGTGCTGGCGTAGAGGCCACCCCTGAAGTTTAAATTATTAATCGATGTAATCACAGTACTTTAAGTACTTTTCAATGAAATTATCTATTTTTTGCAATCGTGCGATGTCTTAGTACTTGTTATTTTTGTTCTAAGTACTTGTAGTAAATAGATAATCGTGCGTTTTAGCTAATTTAGTGTTTAAGGCCTTAATTAATCGTGCGTTTTGACTTGCGATGTTTATCGTGAGTTTATGGCACTTAAATTTTTTTTTTAGAAACGTTTCTGTTAATCATGCGTCTGGCGTTTTGACTTGCGCTCTTGCGATTGATGCATCTTTTAAGTTCCATGCGATTTGAGCATGTTGTTTTATCGGGCGATGTTTGCCATAGATCGTGCGATGTCTGCGGTAATCGTGCGATATCATGCGATAATCGTGCGATGTCTTGCGATAATCGTGCGTTACCTGCGAGTAAAATTGGCTAAGGGGTGGCCGTTGGATTGACCAACGGCGCTCCGATGCCTAAGTCAGTAATCGTCCGATGAAATAATAGTAAAAAATAAAAAGGGTTTTAGAAGTAGTACCTTTTCAGATGAGTTGCATTCCAACTACGTGGGATTTCATTACCTTCGATGTTGGAAATCTTATAGGCACCTTTCCCCACGATCTTGGTAATGATGTAAGGTCCTTCCCATTTGATGGAAAGTTTTCCAGCGTTCGATTCTTGTGTGTTCAGAAAGACACGTCGCAGGACATAATCTCCAAGCTGAAATACCTTGACTTTTACCTTTTTATTGAAGTTGCGTTCAACCATGGCTTTCTGCGATGCCATTTTTTGAAAGGCTTTCTCTCTTAGTTCTTCCAAAGCATCAATATCGTAACACAAGTCTATCGAGTTTTGTTCAATCGTACGATGTCGAGCAACAGGAACTTGTGATTCGACTGGAAGGACTGCTTCACATCCATATACCAGGGAAAAAGGAGTTTGCCCAGTTGCAATTCTAGGTGTCGTGCGATTTGCCATAAAACAGATGGTAACTCCTCGACCCATCGACCCTTTGCAGCTTTCAACCTCTTTCGAATAGAATTAATAATGGTCTTGTTGCTGGATTCGGCCAAACCGTTGGATTGTGGATATCTTGGGGTCGATGTAATGAGTTTTATCCCGCGTTCATCGCAGAACTTTCGAGTTCTCTCACTTATAAATTGGGACCCATTATCGCACGTTATTTCTAATGGTACTCCAAACCTGTAAATAATGTTAGTTTGGATAAAGGAGATAACTTCCTTATCCCTAACCTGTGAGAAGGCTGCGGCTTCAATCCATTTAGAGAAATAATCAGTAAGAACAAGTAAAAATACTTTTTGACCTGGAGCAGGTGGTAATTTTCCTACGATATCCATCCCCCATCGCATGAATGGCCATGGGATTAGGACGGAGTGTAGGGGTTCAGAAGGTAGATGTGACGTACCTGAGTGCCTTTGACAAGCATCGCACCTTTGAACATACCTTATCGAGTCCTCTCGAAGAGTAGGCCAATAATATCCTTGTCTCGAGATTCTGTTAGCAAGACTTCTGCCCCCAGAATGGTTTCCACATTCTCCATCATGCATCTCTTGAAGGATTCGATCGATTTGTTGCTTATTCACCACGCATCGTAAGATTAGACCCGTTGTGGATCTTCGATACAGCTGATCATCGAAGATCGTATATCGAGAGCTTTTAAGTCTGACTTTCCGGGCTTCTAATTTGTCTTCAGGAAGCTGATCGTTTTTGAGATAATTCCATATATCATTTGACCAATCGTGGTTTTCTTCGATCACTTGAACTTCTTCGATTGTTGGTGACATAAGATGTATTATCGGAACACTTTCTAAAGCTGGTTCATTGAATGCGGATCCCAAGTTAGCCAAGGCATCGGCTTGCATATTCAGATCTCTTGGGATTTGCTCTATCGAGAACTTATCGAATCGTGCGATCTTATCTTTTGCGATCTTGAGGTACGATATCATCTTTGAATCTTTTGCTTGAAATTCGCCATTGATTTGGTTCACTACTAGTAGTGAATCGCTTCGTACGTGTAGCCATCGTGCCCCCAAGTCATATGCCATATCCAATCCGGCAATCAAGGCTTCATACTCTGCTTCATTGTTAGTGGTTTTGAACTCACATCGTACTGAATACACCATATTGCCCCCATGTGATGATTTCAGGACTACTCCCAATCCTGATCCTCGTGCGTTAGAAGCTCCATCAACATGCATGGTCCATGGTTCGTTGTCATGAATCATCACATTACTGATTTCATCGTACGATGGTTCTTCGATCCAGGACTGAATTCTGCTACGAAATCTGCTAACGCCTGAGATTTTATCGCTGTTCTTGGTTGGTACGTTAGATCGAAGCTGCTAAGATAAATACTCCACTTTGCTATTCGTCATGTAAGTTCAGGCTTACGAAGTACGATCTTAAGAGGATAATTAGTAA
This sequence comes from Centaurea solstitialis, assembly GCA_030169165.1. NCBI lineage: Eukaryota > Viridiplantae > Streptophyta > Magnoliopsida > Asterales > Asteraceae > Centaurea > Centaurea solstitialis. The sequence continues at coordinate 27,595,784 of CM058042.1, read as the reverse complement.
CAACGATTATATGATGCGATTCGAAATAATGCCTTAACTTTTTTGCTGCAGTTACGAGGCCAAGTAAAAGTTTTTCCATAGACGTGTACCTTGTTTCAGCATCGAGGAAAGACTTACTTATATAATAGATAGGTTGCTGATGTTGGTCACCTTCTCGTACGAGCACTGCACTAACGGCGTTGTTACTTACAGCGAGGTACAATTGCAAGCTCTCACCTTCGATTGGTTTCGTCAATAGTGGAGGATTGGACATATATTTCTTTAAGCTTTGTAGTGCTTCCTCGTGTGCTTCTGTCCAATCGAAGCCTTTGTTTTTTCGAAGCACGTTGTAGAACAAGTGACACTTATCGGATGATCGTGAGATGAACCTGTTCAGGACCGCAACTCGTCCGGTTAGCTTTTGTACCTCTTTTATATTCCTTGGTGATTGAATTTCCAGGATTGCTTTGATCTGTTCTGGACTTGCCTCGATCCCTCGTCGTGTAACCATGTATCCAAGAAACTTTCCCGCACGCACTCCGAAAGAGCACTTGGTTGGGTTGAGTTTCATCTTGTATTCTCGTAATATATCGAACGATTGCTTTAGATGCTGGATATGATCTTGTGATCGTTCCGATTTTACGAGCATATCATCGATATATACTTCCATCGTACGTCCGAGATGATCTTTGAACATCCTGTTTACAAGCCTTTGGTACGTTGATCCAGCATTCTTGAGCCCAAATGGCATTACTTTGTAACAGTATATGCCCTTATCGGTCATAAACGCAGTCTTCTCTTGATCATCTTTGTGCATTAGGATCTGGTTATATCCGGAATAAGCATCCATGAACGTTAGTAGCTCGTGCCCCGCAGTTGCATCGACCATCGCATCAATATGTGGCAAAGGAAAGGGATCCTTTGGACAAGCTTTGTTTAGGTCTGTGAAGTCGATGTATACTCGCCACTTTCCATTCTTCTTTTGTACTACCACCACGTTGGCGAGCCAATCTGGATACTTTACTTCTCGAATTTTTCCTGTTTTGAGTAGGTTGTCTACCTCCTCGTTGATGACTTTGTTGCGTTCTGGTGCAAACTTGCGTCTTTTTTGTTTAACGGGTTTAAACGTGGGATCCACGTTCAATTTGTGCGATATGATATTAGGATCAATTCCTACCATATCCTCGTGTGACCACGCAAAACAATCCGAGTGTTCCTGCAAAAAAGAAATTATACTATTTTTTATATCAGGGGTTAGAGTTGCTCCCACGAAGACTTTTCGATCAGGATGTTTTGGATCCAGTACGACTTCTTCAAGTTGAAGGTCATCGTACGATCGTACTCCATCCTGGCTCTGTAATTGCTAGATATCGTGTGGTTTGGCCTTCATCGTAATCTTGTAGCACTCCCTTGCGATTTTCTTTTCGCTGACTATCTCTTGCACGCCCCAGGGAGATGGGAACTTGATCTTCTGATGATACGTTGATGGTACAGCCTTCATATCGTGAATCCAAGGTCTTCCAAGTATGGCGTTGTAAGCGGAAGGACAATCGATGACGTTGAACTTTGTTTGCTTGTTTATGCCTTTAGCGAAGACTGGCAGTATGATTTCTCCAAGAGTACTAGTGGCATCTCCGTTGAATCCAACTAGCGTTGTTGTTCGTCGTACGATGTTGGACCGATCGATACCCATGATCTTTAGAGTATCTGAGAATATAACGTTAGCTGAGCTACCTCCATCCACCAATACTCTCCTGGTCAAACAGTTTCCAATGTTTAACTGTATGACTAGAGCATCATGGGTTTTTGGTTAACGCCCGATAGATCGTCTTGATCGAACGTTAGTTTAGCTGCATCGAGTTCTCTTTCAGCCGCAGTCTTCGAATCTTCAGGAACAGGAGATCCTTCAGGTCCTTCTCGTGCGTGTCGTTTGGCCGCAGAGTATGTCAAGCCACATACTTCGGATCCACCAGTAATGCAATTTACAACCTTCGTTGGAACGGGTGACGTTGGTCTTTTTGAATCATCGCCTAGAAGGTTTTTGAGATGTCCGTTCGATTTGAGGTATGCGATCTCCTTCTTCAGGCTGATACAATCATCTGTATTGTGTCCGTGGTCGCTGTGGAAGTCGCACCATTTTGTTTGGTCTCTATCCTTGCTAGGATTCTCTGGTTTTTTGGGCCATCGTACGTTGACTTCCAAGTTCCGTAGAGAATCCACTAAGTCCTTCGTTGTACCTGCAAAATGGTAAGTTGACAAATCTGGATATCTTACTTTACCTTTACCTTGGTTTGATCGTTTATTCTGATCGCGTCGAGAATTATCAATCTTGTTTACTCGTTTAGGTTTGAAATCATGTTTCTGCGCTCCAAGATTTTTCTTATCGTTCGAATGTTTACGCCGGAAAAGGGCATCATCTTCGATTCTCATGTGTGCCAACGTACGAGCTCGTACATCATCGAAGTTTTCTGGTGGATACTTCGTTAAATCTGTGTATAACTCCGAGGATGTATCTAATCCACGTTTGTATGCTTCGATCGCCGTCCGCACATCGCAGTTCTTAACTTCGATCATCTCTGCATTGAACCTGTTAAAATATTCACGAATGGTTTCACCTTTTTTTGCACGACATAGTAGAGATCGCTCGTTTGTTTCTCCATCTTGCGACTGCTTGCAAACTGTCGAGTAAACTGGTTTACTAACTCAGACCACGATGCGATGCTCTTGGGTTTCAAATTGATTAACCACTGCAACGCAGCTCCGGTAAGTGTTGATCCAAAGCCTTTGCACATACATATTTCTTGAAACTGGGTTGGAATAGGAACTGTCCACACTAGCTGCTTGTATTGTGCGATGTGTTCCACAGGATCGGAGATTCCAGAGTATTTTGGTGTAAAAGCTGGGATGTTATATTTTTTGGGAATATCAACAAGAGCAATCTCATCGATATAGGGTGAGGCTTGGAATCCAGTTTTAGGTTCAACTTCGATGGGTACAGTAGCTCCAGGAAGTTTGGTTAACAATGCGAGCATTGCTTTATTTTGTTCTTCTAGCATTTTTAGCCGAATATCCACGAGATCATTGGGTGGTGGATTACTAGAGGTTCCTGAAACGTTTGATAAGTTCGGAATATGAGTTATGGGGGTAGCTGCGGTGGGAACGTGCGATATAGGTTCAGGAATAGGTATAAAGGGACGAGGCCCTGTTTGAGGTTGGTTGTAAGTAAACGTGGTTGCTCCTGGGTAAGGACCTGATGGTAACGGAGGGAAGATAGGACGTGAATTGTTGACTGGAGGTGGCGGTGGTAAGCTAACTTGCGATATTTGCGGTGGTGGTGGCAAGTTAACTTGCGATACTTGAGGTGGAATGAAAGATTGTGACATTTGTGGTTGGACAAATGGAGGTTGAGAAACAGGGGGTGGATTTTGAGGAAATAATGGCCTTTGTTGATGAATGGAAACTGGGATGTGAGAAGTTTGCAGATTCGATGCTCTCAATCTAGACAGTTCGCCATTCATTTGTAAATTCTGCCCATTCAACCATTGGATTTGTTCTTGTGCTGCTGCCAATTGTTGCTGCAAGGTCGTTTGAGAACTGCTTGCCATGTTCTTGTTTTCAATTCACAAAGAAGCTCGAAGAAATAGGTTAGTAAGCTGACGCCTTATCGAACAAGATTTTCTCAAAACGGGTCCCACGGTGGGCGCCAAACTATTTGTGTAAAAATTTACTTAAATCGTTATCGTAAGATGTCGTGAGGCAAAATCGTTAAAAGAAAGAATTCTCGTTCGATAAAACGTGCGATAGATAAAAGTAAATTGACAAAAAGATTGATGACGCAGGAAAAACCTCTGAATCGAGGAAAAAACCTGCGGCCGACTAAATAGGATAGTCGACGTTGCACTATAGATCACCAATAAGGGGTGATATCCTCGATGTTACAGTTGTATCGTACGATTACAATAAGGAAATGAATGCTATCGAACGTAAATACAGAGAATAATATTGGTATTGCTATTTCTCTCTCAGAATCAGTTGTCCCTTGTGTGCAGTCTTGAGTCTCTTTTTATAGTTGTTGAGCTTGTAACCGTTTGAGCAATAAATGCAACGGCTATAACTGAAGAGTGTTTCACGATCGTAACATCCGGGCTCTTTAATGGTGAGCATATCTGGTTTAAACGGTTATATCTAGCTTGATAGGCGATGACTATGCTTCGAGCTTATCTTAGATGAGCATGCCTTCAATAAGAATAAACTCAAACATGTATATCGTTAGGTTAATCGTAGGATCCTACGATGATATCGTTCGATTATCTTCGATGATCATTTATCTTTGTTTGGTGGTAGTTATGTCTTTATTTCAGGACCTTATCTTAATACAGGAATATCATCCTGGAAGATATCTTACGATTCTATTCGTTCGATCGTTCGATGATAAAATTTCACCCAAACAGCGGTCTACCTTTCTTGGTAAGCTTTTTTCTTTTGATCGTTCGACATCGGTTCAACTGTACGTTTTTCTAATGTTTTATTTCTTTGCAGGCTCTACAGACTAGCCTTAGCCTCCATTCGAGGATGGCTAAGATCAAAGAAGAGATGTCGGTTAACCAGGCCGACACAAAACAGGCTAGGAAGGAAGCTGAGAGGGCCAAAAAGAAGGTGGCCCAACTGACTCAGGATGTTGACTCCAAGAATGTCCTTATCGGGGACTTGGAGTCGAAGGTCGACGTGATGGAGCGCTTACAGGCCGAACAACGCGAACGCATGAAGATCTACATGGATCGTTCAAAGGAGATGGAGGCTGAACTGGCAGAAGTTCGTCGAGGATCCAAGAGTTGGAGGATGATGCTGCCTTGGTTCGAGTGGTCGCACGAGCCGCAGTCATGCGTGGTGTGGTTGCTGGGACTATTACTCAGAAGATGGCATCTGATGAAGTGGCAGCCTTCCGTTATCTGATGGGATCTGAGGACCTTCTGGATGACGACGACCTTAAGGATCTGGACGAGGAGAAAGTCGAAGAGAAAGAGCCTGAAGTTGCAGATGTCGAGGAGGAGGCGATGAAAGACAAGGCCTCTGGATCTGACACTGTAACTCAGGTTATAACTGAAGAAGTCTCCATCGTCGATCCCCCTCCCTCCGACGCTCCTATAGAATAGTTTTCTTTTGTAATCGATCATCATTAATTTTTTGTAATTTTGCCATTTTAGGCAATTTGAATATCGTGCGTTTACAGCTAAGTTTTTTACGACTTGCGTTTTAGCATTGTGACTTGCGTTTAGCATTGCATGCTTTTTGTTTTGTCATGCGACTTAGGCCTTAGGAAAATTAGAAACGTTTCTTTTGTACTCATAAGAGTATTCGTGCGACTGGCGAAGTGTCTTGCGCTCTTGCGATGTATTCGTGCGTCATAGCATTTTACTTGCAATCCATGCAATTTTTGTTATGTGATACTTGCAACGAGCATGCAATTAAGTCGTGTGATATTTGCGTTGATCGTGCGATTCATGCGATTTATCGTGCGATACCTGCGAAGAAAAATGACTAAGGGGTGGCCGTTGGCTTGGCCAACGGCGCTCCGATGCTTAAGTCAGTAATGGATAATGAAGAATAAATCGTATCTAAATAGATTTAGAAATAGTACATTTTGAGGTGATGGGCATTCCAACTACGTGGGATTTCCATACCTTCCATTATCGTAAGTCTGTATGCTCCATTTCCAATGACTTTGGAAATTATGTAAGGTCCTTCCCATTTGATGGAAAGTTTTCCAGCGTTTTGTTCTTGAGTATTCTGAAACACATGTCGTAAGACATAATCTCCAACTTGGAAGATTTTAGCCTTTACCTTTTTGTTGAAATATCGCTCAACGATTCCCTTCTGTGCAGCCATCGTACGTAGTGCCTTTTCTCGTAGTTCTTCTATAGCATCCAGATCGTAGGATAAATTTATAGCATTTTGCTCAATTGTATGATTTCTGGCGATGGGTATTTGGGCCTTAATTGGCAACACAGCTTCACATCCATACACTAAAGAGTATGGAGTTTGTCCTGTTGATACTCTTGGTGTCGTTCGATTTACCCATAGGACGGAAGGCAGTTCTTCCACCTATTTACCTTTTGCTCCTTTTAGCCTCTTACGGATTGAGTTAATTATAACTTTATTGCTCGATTAAGCCAAACCGTTAGACTGAGGGTACCTTGGAGTGGAGGTGACTAATTTGATCCCACGTTTTTCACAGAACATACGAGTCTTGTCACTTATGAACTATGAGCCGTTGTCGCACATGATCTCGGATGGTACTCCAAATCTATAAATAATGTTGTTTTGGATGAAGGATATAACTTCCTTATCTCTGACTTGTGAAAAAGCACCAGCTTCTATCCACTTCGAGAAATAATCAGTAAGCACAAGTAGATATACTTTTTGTCCAGGAGCAGGGCATAATTTTCCCAGGATGTCCATTCCCCATCGCATGAATGGCCAAGGAATTAAAACAGAATGCAAAGGTTCGGATGGTCGATGAATCATACCTGAATGTTTTTGACAGGCGTCACATCGTTGGACGTACCTTATTGCATCTTCTCGTAAAGTTGGCCAATAATATCCCTGTCGTGAGATCCTGTTAGCAAGGCTTCTGCCCCCTGCGTGGTTTCCACATTCTCCGTCATGCATTTCTTGGAGAATTTGATTCATTTGTGCTTGACTTACGAGACATCGTAAGAGAAGTCCAGATGTGGATCTTTGATAGAGCTGATCCTCAAAGATTATATATCTTGAAGCTTTGGATCTTGTTTTTCGGGCTTCCAACTTATCTTCAGGAAGATCATTGTGCTTGAGATAGTTCCATATGTCGAGCGACCAGTTGTAAATTTCTTCATTCATCTGTACTTCTTCTTTTATTTCGATTGTTGGCGTTGTAAGATGAAGTATAAGGCTACTTTCCAAGAATGGATCGTTGAATGCAGATCCTAAGTTGGCTAATGCGTCGGCTTGAGTATTTTGATCTCTTGGAATTTGCTCTATTGAGAAATGATTGAATCGTACGATTCGTTTCTTGAAGATCTTGAGATAACTCATCATCTTTGAGTCCTTTGCTTGAAAATCTCCATTTATTTGATTTACCACCAATAACGAGTCGCTTCGTACGTCCAGGTGCTTTGCCCCCAGTTTATGAGCTATATCCAGTCCAGCGATCAAGGCTTCATATTCTGCTTCATTGTTTGTAGCTTTGAACTCGCATCGTATGGAATACACTATATTTCCCCTTGTGAGGATTTTAAGATAACACCTAGCCCTGCTCCTCGTATGTTTGAGGATCCATCGACATAGAGTAACCAAGGTTGGTTGTCTTGAATCGTCACAATTTCGTTGCACGTCGTTGGCTCTAGTCCAGGACTGAATTCTGCTACAAAGTCTACCAATGCTTGTGACTTTATCGCCGTTTTGGGTTTGAATTCGATGTCAAACCCACTGAGATAGATACTCCATTTGGCTAAACGTCCTGTAAGTTCTGGCTTTCGTAGGACAGTCTTAAGTGGATAGTTAGTTACGACAATAATATGGTGCGATTCGAAATAATGTTATAATTTTTCGCAGCAGTCATCAGACCTAGTAGTAATTTTTCCATCGACGTGTACCTGGTTTCTGCGTCGAGAAAAGATTTGCTTACGTAATAAATCGGTCGTTGCTGTTGATCCTCTTCTCGTACGAGTACCGCACTCGTGGCATTATTGCTCACCGCTAGGTATAGTTGTAAACTTTCTCCTTCGACTGGCTTAGTCAATAATGGTGGGGAGACCATATATTGCTTTAAGTCTTGTAGAGCTTTCTCATGGTTGTTCGTCCATTGGAATCCTTGGTTCTTTCGAAGAAAATTGTAGAATAAGTGGCATTTATCCGATGATCGTGAGATAAATCAGTTTAAAGCAGCCACTCGCCCTGTTAATTTCTCAACTCTTTGATGTTCCTCGGAGATTGTATTTCAGCAATGGCTTTTACTTGTTCTAGACTTGCTTCAATTCCTCGTTGCATCACCAGATACCCCAAAACTTTTCTGCTCATACTCCGAAAGAGCATTTTGTTGGATTGAGCTTCATTTTGTATTGTCGTAGGATATCGAACGATTTCTTCAGATGTGTTACATGATCGATCGAATGTTCTGATTTCACGAGCATGTCGTCGATATAAACCTCCATCGTTCGTCCTAGATGCTCCTTGAACATCATATTCACCAGTCTTTGATATGTCGATCCCGCATTCTTAAGACCGAATGGCATTACTTTGTAACAGTATATGCCTTTGTCCGTCATGAATGCAGTTTTTTCTTGATCGTCCGTGTGCATCAAAATTTGATTGTATCCAGAATACGCGTCCATGAATGTGAGCAATTCATGTCCTTCCGTTGCGTCAACCATTGCATCAATGTGAGGTAACGGAAAAGGATCTTTTGGACAGGCTTTATTCAAGTCTGTGAAATCGATATAGACTCGCCATTTCCCGTTTTTCTTTTGTACGACGACCACGTTTGCCAACCAATCCGGATATTTGACCTCCCTTATTTTGCCAGTCTTAAGCAGATTGTCGACTTCATCGTTGATTACTTTGTTGCGTTCAAGTGCAAATTTACGACGCTTCTGCTTTATTGGCTTGAAAGTAGGATCCACGTTTAATTTGTGTGATATGACGCTAGGATCTATCCCAACCATATCTTCGTGCGACCAAGCAAAACAGTCCGAGTGTTCCTGCAAAAAATATATAATCGTATTTTTTATGTAGGGGGAGCGAGGCTCCTATGAAGACTTTTCGATCAGGATGTTCAGGATCGATCATGACTTCTTCTAATCGAAGATCGTCGTTCGATTTCTTCCCATCCTGGCTCTGTAATTGCTAGATGTCATGCGGCTTTGTCTTCATGGTGATCTTGTAACATTCTCGCGCGACCTTCTTTTCACTAGCAATTTCTTGAATTCCCCAAGGAGAAGGAAACTTGATCTTTTGATGATACGTCGAAGGAACTGCTTTCATCTCGTGGATCCAAGGTCTTCCAAGAATAATATTATAAGCCGATTGGCAGTCTATAATGTTGAACTTTGTTTGTTTGTTGATTCCTTTGGCGAAGACAGGTAAGATGATTTCTCCGAGAGTGTTCATCGGGTCTCCATTGAATCCAATCAGGGTAGTGCTTCGTCGTATGATTTCTGATCGTTCTATTCCCATGACTTTAAGAGTATCTGCAAAAATAACGTTAGCAGAGCTGCCTCCATCGATCAATATTCTCTTAGTCGAACAGTTTCCTATTGTCAACTATATGACTAGAGCGTCATGATGCTTATGGTGGACCCCCTGAGTATCATCTTTGTCGAACGTTATTGTCATTGTATCGAGCTCTTTTTCAGCCTTTGACTTGACTTCATCGGGAATAGGGCGTTCGTCTGGACCATCTCGTGCATGTCTTTTGGCTGCAGAATATGTAAGACCGCATACTTCTGATCCTCCGGTGATGCAATTTATGACTTTAGTGTGAACTGGAGATGCTGGTCTTCCTTGTTCGTCACTGATGACACCTTTAAGATGTCCCTTTGACTTTAAATATGAAATTTCTTTCTTGAGGCTGATGCATTCATCCGTCGTATGGCCATGATCCTTGATGTGTTTTAAATTTATACCGCAAGCGTACGAGTGTGTAGCATACGGGTCGATCACGGGGAGGCGATGGACTAAACATAGACTCGTTTAGGACTATGGCCTAGCTACGGGAAATCAACAATATTTTGTTTTTTTTAATAACTAGACACAAAATAAATAAACATGAAAACAACTAAACCGAACATTGGGTAATGTCAACTTCGAATTTTTTTTAGTAACGATGAGGATTCGTCATAAAAAATTACTTCAACCCTCTTTCGAGGCGGAAAAGCTTTTCTAAACCAAGACTCATACTTACTTTCGCAGTATGAGAACATTAGAAAGAAACATTAAGAATAAAAACAAATATTTTCCCCAATCTACGTCCCTAACTGTTTTCATGTTAGGACCGTAGTCATTGATCCATTTAGTCTCAAATTAAGATCAAACTATCGTTTAAATCAAAATTCACCAAATTAACCAAACATTTTAAAAAAATTAATTAACCAAACGTTAACTATCGTTACGTAAAAATAAATCATTTTAAAACTCCATATTTGTTATAAAAACAATTGATCAATATCACTACACCAATTCAAAGCGACGATTACCCAACGAACGAAACTAAACTACAAAACAACACATAAACATAAATCAATCGAAAGCAATAACATTAATCTAAGAAAACTG